>JAAFYQ010000083.1:0-299486 GCA_013389735.1 Phaseolus lunatus | reverse complement strand
GAGAGAGAGAATTCTTAAAGAGAGACAGATGCCTTAGAGAGAGAGAAAGAGATGCCTTACAGAGAGAGAGACAGAGAGTTTTTTTTTTCTTCTAATTTTCTGTCAAGCTTATTCTGTCTGTGTGTGTGAGAGATATTGCTTAAAGAGAGATTGATGCCCTAGAGAGAATGATGCCTTACAGAGAGAGAGGGAGAAAGAGAGAGATGCCTTAGAGAGAGTGAGAAAATTTTATTTTTTATTTTTTGTTGGTTTTTTTTTTTTATAATTTTCTGTAAAGCTTAGTGTGTGTGTGTGTGTGAGAGAGAGAGAGAGAGAGAGAGATTCCTTAAACAGAGAGAAAGACATGCCTTAGAGAGAGAGACAGAGAGAGTTTTTTTTTTTCGTTTTTTTTGTCTTTTTTCTAATTTTCTGTCAAGCTTATTGTCTGTGCGAGAGAGGGAAAGATTCCTTAAAGAGAGATAAATGCCTTAGAGAGAGAGAGAGAAAGATATGCCTTACAGAGAGAGATGCCTTAGAGAGAGAGGGAGAGAGAGATAGAGAGAGAGAGGGAGAGAGAGGAGAGAGAGATAGAGAGAGAGAGTGAGAGAGGGAGAGAGAGAGTAGAGAGAGGGAGGGGGAGAGAGATAGAGAGAGATTCCTTAAAGAGAGAGAAAGAGATGCCATAGAGAGAGAGAGAGAGAGAGAGAGGAGAGAATGAGGGGGAAAGAGAGAGAAAGAGAGAGAGTAAGAGAGGTTTTTTTTTTTTTTTTTTGTTTTGTTGTTTTTTTTTTGTTGTAATTTTATGTAAAGCTTAGTGTGTGTGTGTGAGAGAGAGAGAGAGCTTCCTTAAACAGAGAGAAAGAGATGCCTTAGAGAGAGAGAGAAAGAGAGAGAAAGAGAGATGCCTTAGAGAGAGAGTGAGAGAGTATTTTTTTTTTTTTGGTTTTTTTGTTTTAATTTTCTGTCAAGCTTATTGTGTGTGTGTGACAGAGAGAGATTCCTTAAAGAGAGACAAATGCCTTAGAGAGAGAGAGAGAGATTTCTTAAAGAGAGATAGATGTCTTACAAAGAGAGATTCCTTAAAGAGAGACAGATGCCTTAGAGAGAGAGAGATCGATGCCTTACAGTGTGTGTGTGAGAGAGAGAGATTCCTTAAAGAGAGACAGATGCGTTAGATAGAGAGATGCCTTACAGAGAGAGAGAGGGAGATTCCTTAAAGAGAGAGAAAGAGAGTCCTTAGAGAGAGATGCCTTAGAGAGAGAGAGAGATTCCTTAAAGAGAGAAAAAAAGATGCCCTAGAGAGAGAGAGACAGAGAGAGATATTCCTTAAATAGAGATAAAGAGATGCCTTAAAGTGAGAGAGATGCCTTAGAGAGACATATGCCTCATGTTTTTTTTTTTTTTAGTAGTTTTCTGTAAAGCTTAGTGTGTGTGTGTGTGAGAGAGAGACATTCCTTAAACAGAGAGAAAGAAATGCCTTAGAGAGAGAGGTAGAGAGACTTTTTTTTTTTCTAATTTTCTTTCAAGCTTATTGTGTGTGTGTGAGAGAGAGAGATTCCTTAAAGAGAGACAGATGCCTTAGAGAGAGAGAGAGATTCCTTAAAGAGAGACAGATGCCTTAGAGAGGGAGAGAGATTCCTTAAAGAGAAATAGATGTCTTAGAGAGAGAGAGAGATTCCTTAAAGACAGACAGATACCTTAGAGAGAGAGATTCATAGAGAGAGTGAGAGAGTTTTTTTTTTTTTTTTTTTTTGTAATTTTCTGTAAAGCTTAGTGTGTGTGTGAGAGAGAGAGAGAGAGAAATTCCTTACACAGAGAGAAAGAGATGCCTTAGAGAGAGAGAGAGATAGATAGAGTTTTTTTTATTTCTAATTTTCTGTTGTACCGACCAGTCCTCGGACATGGAGACCTGCTGGTGACAGCAAGCCACGTCAGCTGGGCCCTACAGTGCGGGTCAGAGCCATGTGGGCATGGTCCCACAAGTAGCGTGGAATAGTGGGTCGATGAGTAATTAGTGGATTCGATCACCAAAGTAGGCTGATGTGTCTTCGTCACTCCGCAGGTTGATGAGTCCTCGGCGATAGAGTGTGACGAGGTGACATCGGTCTTGGGTGTTTTGAACAATAGAGCTAGAACATCTGGTGTGGGTCCTGAAAGAAGACCAGTTATCAGTAACATGCCTAGAGGGAAGAAGAGGCCTGAATCACAAAGAGCTTATGCGTGTGGTAGGGAAAGCACAGTTAAGTGCAGAGTCCTGAGGGGTCCAGTACTCATCAGAACTAGGGTTTCCCAGTGAAGCTACATGAATGGCACATGAACAGTGAAGGCTCTCCTAGAACAGGTCGCCCCAGAGATTAGGTGCACAAGGAGGCACCCAGGTGGTCACCCTGTTAGAGTTTGCACTCTAGTTAAGGAAACCTTACATGCTAGATTACCCTAAGTTTGGGTGATAGCGGCACAAGGGTATTCCTGTAAACCCTAAATATGGGTAGCGGCGTAGAGGAAACCCTAGACTATATAAAGGGTAGTAAAACACTTCACAAAGGTACGCAGTTTCTAGACCTAACACAGATACTGAATACACTTGGTGTACTTGCCCTAGTTTTGACTTGAGGGTCGGAGTGCAAACGGCCTCTAGGGCGCCCATTTCTCTTTTGCAGGTGCAGATTGCTTCGAGAGAACCAAGCATTCTACAAGGTGAGGAAGGAGGCGTGTGAGTTTCGTAGAGTCAACCAACAGGAGAGTCAACCAGCAAGAACATTTGGCGCCCACCGTGGGGCCGGAGTAAAACAAGGTCCCATACACGAGAATAAGAGAAGAAACCACAGAGATGAGGAATACTAGACAAGGATCCGTTCCACCAAATAGGGGGGAAAGTGTTACCATGCAACAACTCATGGAAACGATGCGTGCCCTCCAGGAGACGGTGGCAGAGTCTAGAGCGCATCAGGCGCGTATGTAGGTGGATCTGGCTGCATCACAGGCCAGGAATGAGGAACTACACAGGGAAAATGAGGAGTTACGTTTAAACCTGCACCATTTGCAGTAAACTGGGGATCACGTGGTGGACGATCAGGCTCCACCAATGTCGGCAAGGGCTTTCCCCATGCCCTTCTCCCAAGCGATCATGGACACGGTGGTCCCAGCGACCTTCGTGGGGCCTTAGACCGTGTTCACCGGGGTAGAGGATCCTGAAGCGCATCTCACAACGTTCCACACGCAGATGATGCTGTCAGGAGGGTCTGATGCAGTGCATTGCAAGCTCTTCATGACCACGTTGACAGGGACAACACTGGTGTGGTTCGTTAGTTTGCCCGAGGGACATATCACGTCTTTCGCGCAATTCTCCATGCTATTAAGAGAATAATACATTGTCAACCGGGCCCCTCCACCAGTGTCTTATGATCTCTTTGACGTAAGGCAGCATCAGAGGGAGTCCCTTAAAGATTACCTCAACAGATTTGGGGCAATGGTGGTGAGGTTGCACACCAAAGATGAAGATATGGTGGTGCATGCCTTCAGGAAGGGGATATTGCTAGGGCCTTTTAGCGAGTCCCTTATCCAAAATCGCCCCAAGACCTTTGGTGACATCAAACGACGTGCTGTTGCACACATTGTCGTAAAAGGAGAGCTCAATGAGAAGCGAAAGAGCGCAGTCGCTTCAAGGCCGCGAGCACCTAGTCGACCTCAACCCCTACGGGTGCATGAGGCGACAACAGAAAAGAGGGCTCAAGGAGAGCAGAAGCCCTATGAGGCCAGAAAGCCCCAAACTAGGGCACGGGCTAAGGAGGATGTGCCCCCTAGACATGACTTCCTGGTGGAGTTGAAGGAGCTAATCGCCATTCCTAATGTGGCAGAAAGGTTGAAGATGCCCCTAGAGACAGACAAGAGGCTGGGGCCCAACAAGAACGCCTGGTGCGAGTTCCATCAGGCTTTTGGCCATCCCATTCGCAACTATCTGGCCTTAGGGCACCAGTTGGACGAGTTGGTCAAGAGCGGGTTTTTGAGTGATTACCTGAGGGAGACACAAGGGGGCGAGGTGGTGGTAGCCCCGAGAGCTGATCAGGGGCATGAAGTGCCCATACATGGCGAGATCCACACTATAGCAGGTGGATTCTTAGGAGGAGGGTGCACCTCATCGCAACGCAAGAAGTATGCGTGTTCGGTGATGACAGTGGAAGCATGTGAGGAGGACCACTTCCCAGACATCGACCTTACCTTCACAAAGGCTGATCGCTGGGACGTTGTCCCCCACGATAACGATCCAGTGGTAATATCAGTGGTTACTGCGGGACGCAGGGTGCATCGAGTCCTGGTGGATCAAGGGAGTTCGGTCGATGTGATGTTCTAGTCAACCTTCAACAAGTTGCAGTTGTCTCCTGACCAGTTGAGGCCTTATGTAGGCTGTTTGTATGGATTCGCGGGAGACCAGGTAGAAGTGCGGGGGTACATAGTGTTAAGGACCACTTTCACTGATGGAGTGGCCTCCCGCATCGAGAACATCAAGTATCTGGTGGTGAACGCCCTGTCTGCCTATAACATGCTGTTGGGCAGACCAGTCCTAAACAGGTTGGGGGCAATGGCGTCCACGAGACATATGAAGGTGAAGTTGCCCTCGATGGAAGGGATGGTGATCACCATCAAATCAGACCAAAAAGAGGCTAAGAAGTGTTATGAAAACAGCCTCAAGACAAGAAGGGGAGTGCGCACGGTGACCACCCAACCTCTGGATGGGGAGCACGATGACACTGACCTGTCCCGAGGAGACATCGGGGTCACGCGAGCAGAGGTCGCCTGGGAGAGGCGACTTGAACTAGCAGAGGAGGTGGTAGAGAGGGAGATCGGAGGTAAAATGTTCAAACTTGGCAAATCCCTACGCCAGGAGACGCAGGACCAAGTAGCGAGAGTCATAGAGCGGCATATGGACGCTTTTGCTTGGTCTGCCTCAGACATGCCAGGTATTGATCCAGACTTCTTATGTCATCGCCTTGCGTTAGATCCCCAAGCCAGACCTATTCGACAGCGGAGGTGTAAGTTCAACGAAGAAATAAGGCAGGTGGTCAGGGAAGAGACTCAGAAGCTGCTCAACGCAGGCCACATACGGGAAATCCAGTGTCCTGAGTGGCTGGCGAATGTCGTGTTGGTGAAAAAGGCCAATGGAAAGTGGAGGATGTGCATAGATTTCACTGACCTCAACAAGGCATGCCCGATAGACTCCTACCCTTTACCCAACATTGATCCATTGGTAGACAGCGCCTCGGGGTGCAAGTTGCTCAATTTCTTAGATGCCTTCTCTGGGTGTAATCAGATAAAGATGCACCCAAGAGATGAAAGCAATACGGCGTTCATGACTGAGCTATCCTGCTACTGCTACATAGTCATGCCATTTGGGTTGAAGAATGCAGGCGCCACCTATCAAAGGCTGATGGACAAGGTCCTTACACCCATGCTAGGACGCAATGTGCAAGCCTACGTGATGGCATTTTCATGTGTTCTTCTTGAATCAAAGTAGAAATAGATGGAGCGGAAGCAATGGGTGAGTGAAACAAGACCCTCCTAGGAGTTGTGTTGGTCTTGAAGGTGCATGGTGAGTATGGGTTGAGTGGTTAGGCCAGCTCAAGGGAGAAGGTGAAAGGATTGAAGTTTATAGCCTAGATTTCTAGGAGGAGTAAAGCTTGTGCACAAAAAATGGCAGCATAACATTACTCAAATAAACTTGAAAATACATGAGGTAGGCCTCCTTATTTATAGATTTAGGAGCCTTGGTGAGCAAGCTTAAAGGGTAGGGATGGAAATACAAAAAGTGGGGCTGCCTAGGGTATTGACTTTAGTCAAACCACACCATCATCCTAATATTCTAGAAGATAGGTCAAAAATGCAACATTTGATAGTACACCCCTCCTTCTTTTGCTAAAGGCACCTATTTGCTAGCACACCCCTCCTTCTATTGCTAAGGGCACCTTTTTGATAGCACACCCCTAAGTGAGCAAGTTTTTCTTTCTACACTACACTAATCTACTAAGCACCCACTCCCCCTTTGGGCCTTTATGAAACATGTACAAGGATCTCTCTCTTCCATCCGTGGCTTCTTCTATGTGTGCTTGGATATGTTTAGCCATGGATCTTGTGAGAGGTCCTAGACGGTCTAGCTCCATGGATAGCCTCCCTCCTTCACGTTCTAGACGCTCACTTCCTGGAGCTAGATGCTCCTCTTGGTCTAGACGGTCTTCTTGGTTTGGGCCTTGGCTTCCTTGGCTAGATGTGCTTGGCCCTCCTCCATCATCCCCTCCCTCTTGAAAAAGGATTTGTCCCCAAATCCCTTGCTTTGTCTTCAACTAGGGGGATGGATGGGGCTGGATGGTGTCCATCATCTCCTCCTCCTTTGGGAAGATCTATCCTCAGATCTACAGATTTGATCTCGGATAGCAGCCTATTGTTTCGGCAAGGCTTGTCCTCCCGGATCAAACGTCCACCTATGGAAATCATCAAACAAAGTAAAGGTGTTAGTGTGAGCAATTGGAGAGAACTTAATTGTATGAAGTTGCCATTTTTGTTTTTCTTTTGTTTTTGGCAACTTTGTACAATATTTCTCTTTTGATGGTTGTATGTGTTCTCTAATCCTCTTATGTATTTGAAAATTTTCAATATTGGTTACCTTTTCCTTAGGCACAATACCTTTAGGAAAGGGTAACAACTTAAAAAGCGAAAGAGGATTAAGTCCACATGCAATTTCAAATGTAGAAATATTAGTAGTCTTGTGGACTACTCCATTGTATGCATGCTCAAAAGGATACTCATCCCAAGAATTGTGATTGTCTTTCATGATTTCTCTAGGCATAGTAAAAAGAGCTATGTTTTCAATTTTATTTTGACCATTCTTTTGAGGATAAAAATTTGAAGAGTACAACTTAATTTCAAGTTTTTCTAAAAGATTCCTCAAATGATGGTTTTCAAATTTTGGAGCTCTATCCAATACTATGCTTGAAGATAAACCATGAAGACTTGTCACTTCTATATAGAAGAGATTATCCATATCCATAAAAATGGAATCAAAACCTTTTGTTGTCCTAGGAAGCTCTAAGATAAAATTGAGGTTTATGTCTTCCCAAGGATCATTTGCAAAAGGTAAAGGAGTATAGAGTTCATGAGACATCACCTTAGGTGTATTTTTAAAACAAGAAATGTATCTAGGGTAATGTCTTTGAACATCTTTTCTCATGGGTGACAAAAGTTTTCCTTTTAAAAGCTCTAGAGTTTTATCAACTCTAATTTGGTCCATGAGTTCTCCTTCATGAAGAATTTTTCTCTTATGTGTAAAGATAGTCTCGCTGTTACAACCATTGTTTATGAGAAGTTGCACACTTGGCAATGGTTGTCTCAATAGGACATGACAAGTTTCTTTAGGCACTACTTCACATAAAAATTTGTTTTTGTAGATGCTTGTAAATAACTTGACATTCACTTGGTGATATCCTAGCACATATGAGAAATAATCCACTTTATCTTTATCTATGCAAGCTTCTTTTGAAGACTCTTTTTTTGTTACTATGCTTGCAAGTGTTCCTTTACAAAAGGAAAGGCTAGGTTGTTCAACAAGACGTATATTTTCAAAGGTATTTTTAAATCTTTTGTCTTGTTGAATGACCTTGTGAGAAGGAACACTATTCTCCCACGCCTTTTGTTTCTCAAGGGTCTTCTCATGCTTTTCTTTTTCTTTTTCTTTTTCTTTTTCTTTAGCTTCCCTTTCGGCTTCCTCTCTTTTCTTTTGTATCTTTCTTTCCTTTCTTTCTTTATGGGAAGCAAACAATTTTTCTACCCTCATTTCCCAATCTAGGCAAGTTTCTATATTTTCTTTTCCATGGGAATGGGGTAGGTCTACCCTAACCTCTCTTGGGCTTTCTTGTTCTTTTCTATCTCTTCTATGTCTTCCCTCCCCAAAAGAATCATGCTTTTTAGAGATAGATGCATGAGAAGGTAATTTTTTTGAAATGTGAGACTTCTCATCCTTTGATTTAGTCAATTCATTAGTTTTGGCCTCATTCTCCAATTGTTTAGATGAAATTGATTGAATATTCTTGGAAAGTTGTTCCAAAAGAGATTTCAAGGATTTCACCTCACTTTTAAGAGATTTAAAGGAATGAGAAGACATGACTAGACCTTTGTGTATAGAAATATTTTACCTTGAGAAAATTTAGGGAAGTCAAAGAAGGTAGTCTTCCAGGTAAGGGAGGTGAGTCACAATGGACTACTTAAATACCAAGCCTTGCCTTAGCCAAAGACTATCCCTCAATGTCTTCACACAAAGCTTTCTCTTAGTAAACCACTTAAAACACAATTAGGTTGAAGAAATCAAATTTTGATGCAAGAAAACAATGCAAACTAGCTAATTAACCAAGCAAAAGAATTAACGAACTTAAACAAAACAAAACAATTACCAAATGTAACTAATTAAGCAAGGAAAGCAATTAAAACAATTAACACATGCTAAAACAAGTAAGGTCTACACTAGTCGGCCCTAGGTGAGGCTTCTTGGACACTTGGAGCCCTTGAAGACACACTCACCGTCTAATCACGTAGTTAAAGAGTAATTAACAAGGTTAAGTTACAAAGAAGATTAAGAAAACCCCCTTTGTTGATCCTTGTTTTGCTATTGGCACTCCCTTGGTTGTCTTTTCTTTGTTGGGCCCTCCAAGTGTTTGTCGTGTTTTTGAGTAATCTTTGTTTGCTGCCCTTGCTTTGGCTCCTCTTAGAATTAGAAAATTAATTCTCCAATCCAGCACCTATCACACAAGCTAGACCTCACTCAAGTTAAATTTCTACTCAAATAGGCACCAATTGAGAAATAATTCCAGCACCAAATTTAGAGGCCAAAGGATTAAAGCAAGAAACAAATTAATTAGAAAAACAGAACCACCAAATGGAGTTAAATTGTGACAACTAGAAAGAGTTCCAAAGAAATATAAAACAAGCAAATAAAGGTATTCAAAGAAAGGTAGGCACACAAAGTGAATCCTAAGAATAGCACTAGAATTGATTTCAAAATAAAAAACAGCACCACTGAAAAACTGTTGTGGCCAGAAAACGTGATTTTCCCCAATTTATGCTGAGCTGTCCTTTACAGATTTGCCTCTGAAAATTGATATGCAAATATTTCAAGATCTCAACTAAATTCTGGGACAGATTTCACCCAAAACGCATGAGCCATTTTTTTTTAATAAATTTTGCAAAATCAGTGTTCAGTTACGCCAGCTGGAGCGCCCAGATTTGCACACTGTTTTTAAAATATTTATCATTTTTTTTCTATTTCTTTTTTTGACCTGATTCTTTTTTGTCTTTTCTATAACACCTCAATCTTGCATATTACAGAGAATCAAAATTTTCCTATCTGGAAAAATAATTTTCCCAAGCAAAAACAGCCAGCACAGATTGATGTAAAACAGGGGATTCTGTGTAAATTGGAAAAACAGCAAGATATACCAAAAGACACAAAGGAAAATGATGTAAATGAATTTGTGTAGAACTAAAACACAAATATGAACTCAAGCTAAAATTAAAAAGGCAGCAAAGGATCAAAAATAACAGCAGATTAAGGCAACTTAAAGAGACCCAAAAACAAGAAACAATCAAGCCAAAAAAATAGGACTACTAAGAATTGATGACAATTATGGATTCACATGACTTGACACAACATTTATAGATTCAGAAAATAAAGACTCAAAGCATAAAATGAAGCAATTATAAGAAAGCAATAAAGACTCAAATTCCTAAAAGAAAACAGCCACTCAATGTGTAAGGAATCCTATCACAATTGCACAAGAAAATGTTCAAGATCAATTGAACACATGTGCTTCGGTTGGATCTTCCATAAGCACACCAAGAACAATTTAAAATGTAAAAAACAGCAAGACAATTATGGAATTGAAATGACAAGATGAAAATAAAGAAGAACTGAAAATTTAAAAAGACAAGCTACTCATCTTGAAGAACCAAAAGCTCATGATACCAAATGATGGCATTTTCATGTGTTCTTCTTGAATCAAAGTAGAAATAGATGGAGCGGAAGCAATGGGTGAGTGAAACAAGACCCTCCTAGGAGTTGTGTTGGTCTTGAAGGTGCATGGTGAGTATGGGTTGAGTGGTTAGGCCAGCTCAAGGGAGAAGGTGAAAGGATTGAAGTTTATAGCCTAGATTTCTAGGAGGAGTAAAGCTTGTGCACAAAAAATGGCAGCATAACATTACTCAAATAAACTTGAAAATACATGAGGTAGGCCTCCTTATTTATAGATTTAGGAGCCTTGGTGAGCAAGCTTAAAGGGTAGGGATGGAAATACAAAAAGTGGGGCTGCCTAGGGTATTGACTTTAGTCAAACCACACCATCATCCTAATATTCTAGAAGATAGGTCAAAAATGCAACATTTGATAGTACACCCCTCCTTCTTTTGCTAAAGGCACCTATTTGCTAGCACACCCCTCCTTCTATTGCTAAGGGCACCTTTTTGATAGCACACCCCTAAGTGAGCAAGTTTTTCTTTCTACACTACACTAATCTACTAAGCACCCACTCCCCCTTTGGGCCTTTATGAAACATGTACAAGGATCTCTCTCTTCCATCCGTGGCTTCTTCTATGTGTGCTTGGATATGTTTAGCCATGGATCTTGTGAGAGGTCCTAGACGGTCTAGCTCCATGGATAGCCTCCCTCCTTCACGTTCTAGACGCTCACTTCCTGGAGCTAGATGCTCCTCTTGGTCTAGACGGTCTTCTTGGTTTGGGCCTTGGCTTCCTTGGCTAGATGTGCTTGGCCCTCCTCCATCACTACGTGGATGACATGGTGGTGACATCCCAGGTGCGAGATCAGCATGTCGCTAATTTGGAAGAGCTATTTAATACAATAACCAAGTACGGGTTGAAGCTAAACCTAGAGAAGTGCGTCTTTGGGGTAGAAGTAGGCAAGTTCCTCGGTTTCTTGCTCACCGAACGAGGGATTGAGGCCAACCCAGACAAGTGCGCGGCGATCTTGGCCATGAGGAGCTCGACGTCGGTTAAGGAAGTGCAGCAATTGACAGGTCAGATGGCTGCGCTTTCCAGGTTTGTGTCAGTAGGAGGAGACAAGGGCCACCCCTATTTCCAATGTCTGAGAAGAAATAGCAGATTCTCATGGACCCCGGAGTGCAAACAGGCGTTCCTTAAGATCAAGGAGTACCTGGCCAGCCCGCCAGTCTTGTGCAAGCCCCAGTTCGGCACCCCACTACGACTGTACTTCGCAGTCATAGAGAAGGTGGTGAGTTCGGTCTTGGTACAAGAACAAGAGTAGAGCCAAAGGCCCATCTACTTTGTTGGCAAAGTATTACAGGGGCCAGAGGCAAGATACCAGACCATAGAAAAGGCAGCCTTGGTCGTTGTGTTCTCAGCGCGTAGACTTCGTCACTACTTTCAGAGTTTTACTGTGGTGGTGATGATAGATCTGCCCATACATAAGGTTTTGCAAAAACCAGATGTGGCTAGAAGAATGGTGCTATAGGCGGTTGAGTTGTCCGAATTCGACATTCAGTATGAGCCCAGAGGTCCGATCAAGGGACAGGTCTACACTGATTTTGTGGCCGAGATGTCCTCGACAGAGACCCAGCAGGAGGGACTTAGTTTCAAGTGGGTGTTGTCGGTGGATGGGTCTTCAAATCAGCAAGGTAGTGGAGCGGGGGTAATTCTGGAAGGGCCCTAGGGGTTGTTGATAGAGCAGGTCCTACGGTTCGCCTTCAAAGCCAGCAACAACCAAGCAGAATACGAAGCTTTGATTGTTGGAATGTTGTTGGCCAAGGAGATGGGAGCGCAGAGTCTTGTGGCAAAGAGTGATTCATTGTTGGTCATAGGTCAGGTGGCGGGAGAGTACTAGGCCAAAGATCCCCAGATGGCCTCCTATTTGGAGTATGTCCAGCAGTTGAAAAGTTCTTTTGAAACCTTCGAGCTAGTGCATGTGCCCAGAGAGTAGAATGCCCGAGTTAACTTGTTGGCCAAACTCGCCAGCTCAGGCAAGGGGGGCAGGCAAAGGACGGTCATCCAGGAGACCCTGAGGGCACCTCACACCTATACAGCTGATAATTTGGTGGGAGTCCATCAGGTCAGCTAGTCAAACGGTGAGAAGAGGAGTCATCGATCGTTGACCCAAGAAACTCTGAAGAAGCCACGGGTCAACGTGTGCACGCCACTAGAGGAGGGGTCATCGCAGGTTTGCCTGTTGCAGAGTGGAGAGACATGCATGACGCCCTGTAAGCGCTACATAGATGATGGGATGCTCCCAATGGAGCCCATGGAAGCAAGGAAGATAAAGAAGAATTCAGCCAAGTACACACTCATTGACGACGAGTTGTACAGGCATGCATGGGTTTACCCATCCCATCTTGGTGTGTGTGCATGGTGAGCAGTGTGTGAGGATAATGGCAGAGCTCCATGAAAGCATATGTGGGAGTCACATCGGAGGTCGCGCTTTGGCATCCAAGGCCATTCGCGCAGGGTGCTATTGGCCGACTATGAGGGAGGATTGCACTAAGTATGCTCAGCAGTGCAAGCAGTGTCAATTGCATGCTGATTGGCATAAGGCGCCACTAGAAGAGCTCAGGTCGATATACAGCCTTTGGCCATTCCACACCTGGGGAATTGACATCCTGGGGCCCTTTCCTTTGGCTGTGCGGCAAATGAAGTACCTCGTGGTCGCCATAGAATACTTCACGAAGTGGATCGAGGCTGAGCTAGTGGCACAGATCATAGCCCATAAGATCCAACACTTTGTGTGGAAAAATATAGTGTGTTGCTTTGGTGTACCCAAGCGCCTGGTGTCTGATAATGGCACCCAGTTCGCAAGCCAACAATTGGGAAAGCTATGCACAGAGTTAGGGATCAAGCAGGTATTCGCATCGGTTGAACATCCTCAAACCAATGGGTAGGTCGAGTTAGCCAATCGAGTCCTACTCAGAGGACTGAAGAGAAGGCTAGAGAAGGCGAAGGGGATGTGGGCTGAGGAGGTTCCCAGAATTGTATGGGCCTACCATACCACTCCCCAGTCTACTACCAAGGAGACTCCTTTCAGCTTGGTGTATGGTTCAGATGCCATGATTCCTGTAGAGATACAGGAGAGCTCACTGCGTTTCCAGAACTTTGTTGCGGAGGACTCCAATGAAGAAAGGAAGGTGAATTTGGATCTCTTGGACGAAGTTAGGGAAGAGGCAGGAATCAAAGCCGAAGCGTTGAAAAGGAGGGTTGAGCTCAAGCACAGTTCTAAGTTGAGAGCTCGGCAGTTCCAGGTGGCTGACCTAGTCATGCGAAAGGCATCTCCCTACCAAATAGAAAACAAGCTATCCCCTAAGTGGACTGGTCCCTTTCGAGTGACAGTGCCTTGGGGAATGGAGCATATAGGCTTGAGACTTTAGAAGGTGGTCCGATTCCTCGTACATGGAATGCGACTCACCTAAAGTTTTATTTTAGCTAAAGCCATGTAATATTGTACACAGTTTAGGGGACACTCTTTTTTCCCTTTTAAGGGTTTTTAATGAGGTCACCCAATAAAATTTTTAGTTAAAGATATATCTCTGAATGTGTGTGTACAATGTTGATAGAACCTGTCATTTGGGGTTAGAGGTCTCGTAAGTGGGAAGGTAGGTTCGTAAGGAACACCTCCTCTTCGAGTGAGAACTCCCAACTTGAAAGAAAGGTTCACCAGCGAAATCCTCCTTCGCCTAAGAGTGATGTGAGGTCAGTTCGAACTTGTCATTTGGGGTTAGAGGTCTCGTAAGTGGGAAGGTAGGTTCGTAAAGGACACCTGCTCTTCGAGTGAGAACTCCCAACTTGAACAGAAAGGTTCACGTAGCGAAATCCTCCTTTGCCTTTGGGTGATGTGAGGTCAGCAAGGACTCGTCAGATTGGGTTAGAAGCCTTGGAGGTGGGAAAGGAAAGTTCATAGAGAACGTCTCCCCCTTCGAGTGAGAACACCAAGGACGACTTGTACCAGTGAAATCCTCCTTCGCCTATGAGCGATGTGAGGTCAGCTTGAGCCTTTCAAGTGGGGTTAGAGGTCTCGTAAGTGGGAAGGTAGGTTCGTAGAGAACACCTCCTCTACGAGGGAGAACTCCCAACTTGAACAGAAGGGTTCACCAGTGAGGTCCACCTTCGCCTAAGGGCGATGAGTGGCCAGACAAAATTCGTTAGCATTCCCCTCTGCCTCGAGCAAGGAGGGCTTAGGTGCATACAGATCGGTGCTGAAGTCCTCATAAGGCTAAGAGATGTGGGTGATGACAAGGTGATCAGGTACTTTTCAGCAGAGAAGTTCTTACAAAGTCTTGCCCATAGCGACTCAACAGAATTAAACGTCCTACCTATGGGTTATTCTGAGTCAAGAGTGCTACTTATGGGTTGACTCTATGCTGAGTAGTAAGTTCAACCAAGTATGCCAAAACAGTCAAACAACGGCAGAGATACGAATGCAAGTAAATTGAAGCATAAAGGTAAACAAGTATGAAGACAAGTAAACGAGTTAATTATGTTACAATGGAGGTTTAGTACAAGACATCCAGCTATAAGATACAACTGCTCAGTAGACCTATCTAGGCACTATTTGCCCGTCGACTACCTGCATAGTTATAGAGAATGGCGAGAGGTCCATCTCATGGTGCACGCAGGCAAACTGAGCAAGGGCATCACCGAAACCGTCCCCATAGGCGTCAGCGGGATCTTCAGTGAGCTCAGCCTCGGTCTTCTTAAGCAGCTCTCTTTGTTGGGCAAGTTCCTCCTCAACTTCGCCCAGCTGAACCTCTCGGCTGGTAGCCCTTTCCTCCAGCTTGGTCATTTTGGTTTGAGCCCCCTCCAGCTGCTCTTCTAGTTCGATGATCTTGTTGTGGAGGGGCAGGATTTTGGCCTCAAGCTGGAGGGCCTCTTGCCCTTTGGAGAAGAGGAGCTTCTTGGCCTCCTTCTCAGATTGGCGGAGACTGTCCAGCTCCTGGTTCAGAGTAGTCTCGCGCTTGGCAGCTTGTTGGAGTTGGAGATCCAAGTCTTTTTTCTGCTCTAGCTCCCTCTCCAGTTTGGCAACTTTCTCCAGCAGCTCTGCCTCTGCGTTTCCTTTGACCAGTAAGAAGTTGGAGGAAGCAAGGAACTCCCCAAGCCCATGACTGATGAGGTCCCCCAGAGAGTTCCTGTCCATGGCCTCCATGGCAGCTTGACCAGGCATTTGAGCAAGGGTTCGCTGGAGGAGAGGAGGTAGTTCAGGAGCAAGAGGCGCTTGGCTAGTCGAAGGGGCACTCTCCCCTCCACCCTCGAGCGCCAAGAGTGGCTCGGGGGGAGATGAAGCACTGGGAGGGTGCTCCCTAAAGGAAGGAGGTCGCCCTTCAGTTGCAGAAGAAGTCTCTGCGGCAACTTCCACCCTCTTTCTCTTGAAGACGAGACCATAACAGGTGTCTTCGTCTTCAGAGATCACTACTGGGGTTGCCCTCTTTGATTTGGGAAAAGTTGGTCCTGGGGCAGCCACAGCAGGCGAAGAAGGGCCAGCAGGGCCTGAGCCACTTGCAGCGCGGTGACTTAGCACATCGGCCAACCTCTTCTTCTTCTCAGCGTCTAGTACCATGCCTGCAATGGACAACAAGAAAGGGTGAGAAGAGTCATGCATAAAATGTTGAACCAAGTGGAGTTCAAGGTTTTGAAGAATCCAAATCCTTTGAAGGATGATGAAGCCTCTGCTTGTGTGATGCTGCTGTGCTGCTTTATAGTTTTGTTCTGGGGTAGTTCAAAGTGTAAACCAATATTAGATTTAATCTCAAAAGCAAAAAGCATCTCAATCTTTAATGAAACAAAGTGTTTTTCAAACTAAGTTGAAACAACCGATTGTTCTGTCGAGACAACCGATTGTTTATACTTAGATGTTTTGAGAAAGTTTTGAAAAACTGTTTTTGATTGGAGAAAACTGTTAAGTAACAAAACAACCGATTGATTCGAGGAAACAATCGATTGTTTGTTTTGGAACCATAACAGAAAAACTGTTTTCTTTGACTGAGCTTTAAATGATTTGAAACTGTATACGCTCCAGTCATTAAATGCTTTGACCAATCTTTTTGAGAGCAATCATGGATAAACAATCTTTCCTTTTATAATCAGAAGATTTGTATTATATAAGTTTTTTTTGTTTTTGAAAAAGTAGATATCAAAAGTACTAAGAACTGAAAAAGAGATTGCTGAAGTGCTTGAGAGATTGATTGAAGTATTGGGATAGGTTTTTCACTTGTATTGATTTCAGATCTCATCTGTAACAAGTGTAATTCTGTAAACTGTTGAATCTTTTCTGTATACGTTGCTGAGATTATCTGTGTGACCTTGAGGTATTCAAGATCAGAGATCTCAGTGTTGACCAAGGAGAGTGTGTGTCTTGAAGGGTTCAAGGTCATTCTCTTGGTTGTTGTGTAAGTAATCTGGGTTTGATTGCTTAGTGGATTTCCTCAGGGTTTCTGAGAAGACTGGATGTAGCTCTGGGTTGGAGTGAACCAGTATAAACATCTGTGTACAATCTCTCTATCCCTAACTCTTTAATTTCAGTTTATTTGTTGTTTGCTGGTATAAACAACCGATTGTTTCGAAGAAACAACCGATTGTTTTCCTGGCAGTGCTGTATTGCTTGCTGTTTTGGCAAACTGAATTGCTTAATCATTTGATTTCTGAAAAATATTCATTCTAGCTTGGAAAAGTTTGCGAAAACCTCTTTAAACAATTCACCCCCCCTCTAGTTTAAAGCCATCTTTCCTAACATAAAACACAAAGTCAGGCAAATACGAGATAAAGGTAATGTACCAATGTAGACGCTGAGGGTCTCAGAATCATACTCGTGCCTAATCAGCTGGGTGGTGTCGAACACCATGCCCTAGCTGGAGAGGGTTTGGCACACATCACGGTCAAAGGGCGTCAGCTCCTCGAGTCCGCGGGGCTTCTTAAACTTCAACTTCTCCACCCAATATAGTGGGACCCCATCGAGCATGGTGGAGTCGTAGGAGCTGCAGTAGACTCGAAAGAACTTCCCCTTGAAGCCCTTGTACGACTGGGAGAAGAGGGTAAGCAAAACCCTCCTTGCCACTCCATTAAGGCTTACCCAAAGCCTTTTCCCAGGGCTCTTCGCCTTGAAGAAGTAGAGGAATACATCTACCGAGGGAGTGAACCCTAGGTTGTTGCAAAGAATGGAGAAAGCCCTGATGAAGGCCCAGCTGTTAGGGTGCAGCTGAGCGGGCGCTACGTTCAACTCAGTGAGCAAAGCCCTCCCGAACCCGGTGAAGGGAAGACGGACTTTGACTCACTTGAATACGGTGGCATAGAAGAAGAAGAAGGGTTCCCCGCCATTGCATCGGTCGTCGGTGCAGACAGGCTCACCCTCAGTGCAAGGACGAACTGAGATGTATGCGTCGCTCTCCCTGCCGAAGACGCGCCCTTTAATCTCATTTTCGTCATCCTTATGCTTCCTCCAATCTTCAATGGAGGTGAGTTTTGAGGTCTCAACAAGGAGATCCTCAGAAACCCAGGGGTAGAGGGCCTTGTAGTCAACCGCTATGGTAGGAGGAGGGTTGGAGGTGGTTTTGGTTCTGGCCATCTCGAATCTAAAACAAATGAGAGGCAGGAAGAAAAAGAGGGCTTAGAAGAAGCGATGACGAAAAAAATGGTGGACGAAGACTCAAAAGAAGAACAAAGCATAGAAAAGAAGAACAGAAACCCTAAATGCAGAAATCAAAGGCAGGCCCAAGACGGTTACAGCATGCAAGGAAGGTTAAATCACACTACAAAGAAGGAAAGAGACATAAAAATCATACCTTTGTTAAGCAGACACGAAAAGGTTGAGGGAGTTAGTGTGGAGGTGGAAGCGTGCGCAGGAAGATAGAGTTTGCAGAAGTTGAGAATGAAAAGTGATGAAACAGTGAAGTGGCGCGGGATTTTGAAGGGGTTTAACGTAGCCCTAGGGAGCGCAAACGTTAAGAATCCCAGACTGTTGATGCGGCCACGTGTCTACAGATAAAGGGGGGTTGGTGAAACGTCCCCTCAGCGCACTATTCACATCCTTACGCACAGAGCCACGTAGGTCGCCGGGCCAATTACTTAGTCTCTTCGCTGAAACAAGTTAACAGCTTGAGATTGGGGGGCTTGTGTACCGACCAGTCCTCGGACATGGAGACCTGCTGGTGACAGCAAGCCACGTCAGCTGGGCCCTACAGTGCGAGTCAGAGCCATATGGGCATGGTCCCACAAGTAGCGTGGAATAGTGAGTCGATGAGTAATCAGTGGTGTCGATCACCAGAGTAGGCTGATGTGTCTTTGTCACTCCTTGGGGAGAATGTAAGGACCTGTAAAACTGAATTGGAATAAAAAGGGATATATTTTAAATGAATTCTAAGTATGTCTTTATTTAAAATAAAAAGGAAGGAAAGTGTAGCTTAAAAGACTATGAGATCGCCTAGTTAGTACTTAATCGCCGGTCGTCTACTACACATGATCGCCGGGGCGCGAGAGGCATGCGGGCATCGCCAGGGCGCGAGGCATGTGGACGTCACCAGGGCGCGCGAGGCATGCGGGCAACGCCGGGGCGCGAGGCATGCGGGCAACGCTGGGGCGCGAGAGGCATGCGGGCGTCGTCGGGGCGCGAGGCATGCAGGCATCGCCGGGTCGCGAGAGGCATGCGGGCGTCGCCAGGGATAGACATCGGTCGTCTCCCAGGGAGAGACATCGGTCGTCTTCCAGGGAGAGACATCGGTCGTTTGCCAGTATGAGACCTCAGTGGATAGTCATCGCGCGAGCGGTCATCGGTGGAAGGTTATCGCGCGATGTCGAGCTTCACACAGAGAAAATGGGACCCAGACTCCCAGCATGAAACGTCCTGCACGCGCACCACGTAGACAAAAAGGGTGGTTCAGAATAGTGACATCAGAATGTTGGCATGCGCAAGAGACACTCGCGGTTGTACTGTTCAGGGCAGTGGTTGGCATGCACAAGAGACAACAGTGGTCGTACTGTTCAGGGCAGTGGTTGGCATGCACAAGAGACAACAGTGGTCGTACTGTTCAGGGCAGTGGTTGGCAGGCGCAAGAGACAACCGTGGCCATACTGTTCAGTGAAATAGTACACTCAGGCTTTCCTGCAGAAGGGGTGGTAGCAGCAGCATACGTGGACAGGTAGGCTTGGATTCAAAAGCCCACTGCGGGAAGGCAAAGAAGGTTACAGTGGCTCAAGAGTGAAAGAGTGTCTGCACCTTCATCCCTCTCTTTTCTCTCCTTCGCACTGCAACTCAGGCAACCTCCAGCACCAGTGCAACGTGCGACGACTGCCCTTAGAGCACCTGGGAGGTTCTCTGCAAGTTCTACAAACCAGACGCTGAAAACAGAGCTAAGGCATCCTTTAAGCTCGGTGGATTTTGGAGCTCTTGGTGTTTTGCGCAAGTCCAGGTAAGGGAAGCTAGCCTTATTTCCAACGAAAATCCTTATATTCGATGATTGAGATGATGGGGGCGACGTGGTCGCCGGTTTTTCAACTGTTATTGTATAATCCTCTGTTTTTGAACGAGATCGCCGGTTTTGGGCGTTGTTTTTCGAACTCTACTGTTTTTGGTGTTGTTTGAAACTGTTAGAGATTAAAATGTGAAACGTATGTGATATTCGAAAATCTGAACCTTTGAAATGACTGTTGCTGTGATTTGAATCATTCTTTTGAGTGGTATGATGTTTTGAATGTTGTGGATGTGGGATCAAGGCATAGTATTTTCAGGAAAGAAAATACCGTGTAAGATCGTATAGGATGTGCATTGATCGGTGATTTCTATAATGAGATATCCTGACTCTGCTGAGATAATGGAATCACATAGAGGAAGTTATTCAGTTGGTGAGAGTCGAAGGAGGTTCATATGAATGGGTGAGTCGTGTGAAAAAGAACGAGCTCAGCCTGTTATATGGATTAACCCTGTCATACTGTGAGAGTGATGAAATTGAGATCGAGATTGTGTTGATGCACGTAGCTGTGGAAACATTACAGCAGTTTAGTATGACAGGTGCAGATCTCTGAGTCTAGTCAATGCACGAGTCTTCCGGAAGTAGTGTCAAGTGTCTTGTGTGATGAGTCAGTGGAAGCCTGACGTGAGGAATGAGGAACATTGAAATTGTTAGACACTTGATGCATTATGTGAAATAGAATGACTCTTGAGGATATTGTGTAATATGTGTTTTAGTTGATGGTTTACGTGGGTGTCTTTAATTTGTTTCATCTTGATTTCAAAGTATAATATCTAAACCCTTTTTCAAATGTCTAGCTTACCCTGTGGTGTTTCTTTGGTGTTGTGTTTGGCTCTTTCTTAAACCTGTGATGATCGTGTATAATTTACACAGGAGCAGATGATGTTGCAGGAAGCAGAGCTCCTCAGTGAGTGGTCGCCGGGAGGAGATCGCCTGTTTCTACTTCTGTTAGGCGATCACCCTTTTGCTGTCTTCTGATAGGAGATCGCCCTCTTCTGATAGGAAATCGCCTGCCTTGTTTTTTTTTACTGTATTTTGTTTACGTTTTCTGGAAAAGTGACCGAATTTGTATTAAACTCCCTGTGAGGAGAAACTACATTTCATATATATAATTTTGTTCACCTCAATCTATTTGTTACCTTTATTTTCATTATATAAACATGAACAGTATTTTGGTGGGATGTTACATTGATGAGTCCTCGGCGACAGAGTGTGACGAGGTGACATCGGTCTTGGGTGTTTTGAACAATAGAGCTAGAACATCTGGTGTGGGTCCTGAAAGAAGACCAGTTATCAGTAACATGCCCAGAGGGAAGAAGAGGCCTGAATCACGAAGAGCTTATGCGTGTGGTAGGGAAAGCACAGTTAAGTGCAGAGTCCTGAGGGGTCCAGTACTCATCAGAACTAGGGTTTCCCAGTGAAGCTACATGCATGGCACGTGAACAGTGAAGGCACTCGCAGAACAGGTGGCCCCAGAGACTAAGTGCACAAGGAGGCACCCAGGTGGTCACCCTGTTAGAGTTTGCACTCCAGTTAAGGAAACCTTACGTGCTAGATTACCCTAAGTTTGGGTGATAGCGGCGCAAGGGTATTCCTGTAAACCCTAAATATGGGTAGCGGCGTAGAGGAAACCCTAGACTATATAAAGGGTAGTAAAACACTTCACAAAGGTACGCAATTTCTAGACCTAACACAGATACTGAATACACTTGGTGTACTTGCCCTAGTTTTGACTTGAGCGTCAGAGTGCAAACGGCCTCTAGGGTGCACCTTTGTCTTTTGCAGGTGCAGATTGCTTCGAGAGAACCAAGCATTCTACAAGGTGAGGAAGGAGGCATGTGAGTGTCATAGAGTCAACCAACAGGAGAGTCAACCGGCAAGAACATCTGTCAAGCTTATTGTGTGTGTGTGACAGAGAGAGATTGAGATTCCTTAAAGACAGACAGATACCTTAGAGAGAGAGATGCCTTAGAGAAAGAGAGAGAGAGAATGAGAGAGATGCCTTAGAGAGAGAGTGAGAGAGTTTTTTTTTTTTTGGTTTTTTTGTTTTTTTTTATGTTTTTTTCTAATTTTCTATAAAGATTAGTGTGTGTGTGTGAGAGAGAGAGATTCCTTCAACAGAGAGAAAGAGATGTCTTAGAGAGAAAGAGATAGAGAGAGGTTTTTTTTTTTGGTTTTGTTGTTTTTTTTTGGTTTTTGTTTTTCTAATTTTCTTTCAAGCTTATTGTGTGAGTGTGTGTGTGTGAGAGGGAGAGAGAGAGAGAGAGAGATTCCTTAAAGAGAGACAAATGCCTTAGAGAGCGAGAGAGAGATTCAGAAAGAGAGAGAGATGCCTGAGAGAGTGAGAGAGAGAGAAAGAGAGAGATGCCTTAGATAGAGAGTGAGAGAGTTTGTTTTTTCTATTTTTTTTTTTTTTTTGTAATTTTCTGTAAAGCTTAATGTGTGTGTGTGTTTGTGTGAGAGAGAGATAGTGTTTTTTTTTTCTTTCTAATTTTCTGTCAAGCTTATTGTCTGTGTTAGAGAGAGAGAGATTGCTTAAAGAGAGACAGATGCCTTTAAGAGAGAGAGATCCCTTACAGCGAGAGAGATGCCTTAGAGAGAATGAAAGAGTTTGTTTTTTTTTGTTGTTGTAATTTTCTGTAAAGCTTAGTGTGTGTGTGTGTGCGTGTGTGAGAGAGAGAGAAATTCCTTAAAGAGAGACAGATGCCTTAGAGAGAGAGTGAGAAAGTTTTGATTTTTGATTTTTTTGTTTTTTTGTTTTTTTATGTTTTTTTTTTTTTTTTGTAATTTTCTGTAAAGCTTAGTGTGTGTGATAGAGAGAGAGAGAGAGAGAGAGAGATTCCTTAAATAGAGAGAAAGAGATGGCTTAGAAAGAGAGACAGAGAGAGTTTTTTTTTTTTTTTTCTAATTTTCTGTCAAGATTATTGTGTGTGTGTGAGAGAGAGAGATAAAGATTCTTTAAAGAGAGACAAATGCCTTAGAGAGAGATGCCTTGGAGAGAGAGAGAGATTCAAAAAGAGAGAGAGAGACAGATATGCCTTAGAGAGAGTGAGAGAGTTTTTTTTTTTTATGTTTTTTTTTGTAATTTTCTGTAAAGCTGACAGTGTGTGTGTGAGAGAGAAAAAAATTCCTTAAAAAGAGAGAAAGAGATGCCTTAGAGAGAGAGAGACAAAGAGAGTTTTTTTTTTTTTTTCTAATTTTCTGTCAAGCTTATTGGGTGTGTGTGTGAGAGAGATAGAGATAGAGATAGAGATTCCTTAAAGACAGAAAGATGCCTTAGAGAGAGATAGAGAATGAGACAGATGACTTAGAGAGAGAGTGAGAGAGTTTTTTTTTATGTTTTTTCTTTATGTAATTTTCTATAAAGCTTAGTGTGTGTGTTTGAGAGAGAGAGAGATTCCTTCAACAGAGATAAAGGGATGCCTTAGAAAGAGAGACAGAGAGAGTTTTTTTTTTTTCTAATTTTCTATCAAGCTTATTGTGTGTGTGTGAGAGAGACAGAGAGAGATTCCTTAAAGATTGACAGATGCCTTAGAGAGAGATGCCTTGAAGAGAGAGAGATTTAGAGAGAGAGATATGCCTTAAAGAGAGAGTGAGAGAGTTTTTTTTTTCTGTTTTTTATATGTTTTATTTTTTAATTTTCCTTAAAGCTTAGTGTTTGTGTGTGTATGAGAGAGAGAGAAATTCCTTAAACAGAGAGAAAGAGATGCCTTAGAGAGACAGAGAGACAAAGAGAGTTTTTTTTTTTTCTAATTTTCTGTCAAGCTTATTATGTGTGTGTGTGAGAGAGAGATAGAGATTCCTTAAAGACAGACAGATGCCTTAGAGAGAGATGCCTTAGAGAAAGAGAGAGAGAGAAAGAGAGATGCCTTAGAGAGAGAGTGATAGAGTTTTTTTTTTATGGTTTTTTTTTTATAATTTTCTGTAAAGCTTAGTGTGTGTGTGAGAGAGACAGAGAGAGATTCCTTCAACAGAGAGAAAGAGATGCCTTAGAGAGAGAGATAGAGAGAGTTTTTTTTTTTTTTTTGGTTTTTTGTTTTTTCTAATTTTTTGTCAAGCTTATTGTGTGTGTGTGAGAGAGAGAGAGATTCCTTAAAGAGAGACAGATGCCTTAGAGAGAGAGAGATTTCTTAAAGAGAGACAGATGCCTTAGAGAGAGAGATTCCTTAAAGAGTGAGAGATGCCTTAGAGAGAGATGCCTTACAGAGAGAGACAGAGAGAGTTTTTTTTTTGCTAATTTTTTGTCAAGCTTAGTGTGTGTGTGTGAAAGAGAGAGAGATTCCTTAAAGAGAGACAGATGCGTTAGATAGAGAGATGCCTTACAGAGAGAGGGTGATGGCCTTCACATGTTGAGCTCTCCTTGGATGTTGAAGATGGTGCGGAAGCAATGGTTGAAATGAGCAAGACCCTCATAGGAGTGACGGTGATCTTGAAGGTGCATGAAGTGTATGAAAATGAGAGAGGTTTGGCCAACTCTCTTTGGTGGTGAAGGAGTAAAGATTAAAACCATAAATCAAGAGATTTAGGCAAGGGAGTAAGTATGACACAAATTTGGCAGCATAACTTTACTCAAATTAATCTTGAAAATACAAGAGGTAGGCCTCCTTATTTATTATAGATTTAGGAGCCTTCGTGAGCAAGCTTAAAGGGTAGGGATGGAAATACAAAAAGTGGGGGCTGCCTAGGGTATTGACTTTAGTCAAACCACACCATCATCCTAATATTCTAGAAGATAGGTCAAAAATGCAACATTTGATAGTACACCCCTCCTTCTTTTGCTAAAGGCACCTATTTGCTAGCACACCCCTCCTTCTATTGCTAAGGGCACCTTTTTGATAGCACACCCCTAAGTGAGCAAGTTTTGCTTTCTACACTACACTAATCTACTAAGCTACCCCTAATGGGCCTCCAAGTAGCATGTACAAGGTCTTCTCCCTCCCATCCGTGGCTTGACTCATTTAGGCATGAATGTGCTTGGCCATGGACCTTGTGAGAGGTCCTAGACGGTCTAGGCTCCCTCCTAGACGTTCCTCATGTAGCTCCCCCTTGTCTTGTGCTAGACGCTCTCCATGTGGTTCAAGACGGTCTAGTCTTGGCCTTTGGCTTTCATGGTGGGGTGAGCTTGGCCTCTCTCCATCAGAGGGAGATTCCTTAAAGAGAGAGAAAGAGAGGCCTTAGAGAGAGATGCCTTAGAGAGAGAGAGAGGTTATTTAAAGAGAGAGAAAATGATGCCCTAGAGAGAGAGAGACAAAGACAGATATTCCTTAAAGAGGGATAAAGAGATGCCTTAGAGAGACAGATGCCTTATGTTTTTTTTTTTTTAGTAGTTTTTTGTAAAGCTTAGTGTGTGTGTGTGTGAGAGAGAGATTCCTTAAACAGAGAGAAAGAAATGCCTTAGAGAGAGAGGCAGAGAGACTTTTTTTTTTCTAATTTTCTTTCAAGCTTATTGTGTATGTGTGTGTGAGAGAGATTCCTTAAAGAGAGACAGATGCCTTAGAGAGAGAGAGATTCCTTAAAGAGAGACAGATGCCTTAGAGAGAGAGAGATTCCTTAAAGAGAAACAGATGCCTTAGCGAGAGAGAGATTCCTTAAAGACAGACAGATACCTTAGAGAGAGTGAGAGAGTTTTTTTTTATGTTTTTTTTTTGTAATTTTCTGTAAAGCTTAGTGTGTGTGAGGGAGAGAGAGAGAGAGAGAAATTCCTTACACAGAGAGAAAGAGATGCCTTAGAGAGAGATAGAGATAGACAGAGTTTTTTTTTTTCTAATTTTCTGTCAAGCTTATTATGTGTGTGTGACAGAGAGAGATAGAGATTCCTTAAGGACAGACAGATACCTTAGAGATAGAGATGCCTTAGAGAAAGAGAGAGAGAGAATGAGAGAGATGCCTTAGAGAGAGAGTGAGAGAGTTTTTTTTTTTTTGGATTTTTTGTTTTTCTTATGTTTTTTTTTTCTAATTTTCTGTAAAGCTTAGTGTGTGTGTGTGTGAGAGAGAGATTCGTTCAACAGAGAGAAAGAGATGACGTAGAGAGAGAGAGAGAGAGTTTTTTTTTGTTTTGGTTTTCTTGTTTTTTTTTTTTTTGTTTTTCTAATTTTTTGTCAAGCTTATTGTGTGAGTGTGTGTGTGAGAGAGAGAGAGAGATTCCTGAAAGAGAGACATATAACTTAGAGAGAGAGAGAGAGATTGAGAAAGAGAGATGCCTTAGAGACAGAGATGCCTGAGAGAGTGAGAGAGAGAAAGAGAGGGATGCCTTAGATAGAGAATGAGAGAGTTTTTTTTTTTGGTTTTTTTTGTTTTTTCTATGTTTTTTTTTTTGTAATTTTCTGTAAAGCTTAATGTGTGTGTGTGTGTGTGTGAGAGAGAGAGAGAGAGAGAGAGAGAGAGAGAGAGAGAGAGAAATTCCTTAAAGAGAGAGAGATGCCTTAGAGAGTGAGTGAGAAAGTTTTTTTTTTGATTTTTTTGTTTTTTTTATGTTTTTTTTTATGTTTTTTTTTTTTGTAATTTTCTGTAAACCTTAGTGTGTGTGATAGAGAGAGAGAGAGTGAAATTCCTTAAACAGAGAGAAAGAGATGGCTTAGAGAGAGAGACAGAGTGATGGGTTGTTCTTCATGACCATTTGTTCTTCTTGAAATATGAGGTAAAAAGATGGTGGAAGCTATGGATGATATGGGTCAAGGATGGCTCATATAGAGCTATGGGTTCCTTGTAGGTGCATGAAAGGTATGAAGAGTGATAGGTTAGGCCAAATCACTTGGAGGAAGATGAAAATGAAGATCAAAGTGTCTAACCTAGAGAGACTAGACAAAGAGTAGAAGCTAGCATAATTTTGGCAGCATTTACTCACATAAATTGATCTTAAAAAAACATGAGCCAAAGCACCCTATTTATAGGAGATGGTGCCTTGGAGAGTAAGGAGCAAGGGTAGGATGGGGAATACATAAAAGAGGGGGCTGCTAGGGTGTTGACTAAAGGTCAATGCAGCCCCTTAGCATGCTTCTAGAAGGTAGGGCTACATTCCTACCCTAAAAGGCCTAGGTACAAGCTAAATTGTTAAATACACCCCCTATTGTGCTAAATGAACCCTACTCTACTGAAATTACAAATAAACTGAAATTAATTGATGCTTAGCTCCCATGGCTTGGGCTCTACTCCTTGTGGTCCTCTGAGGGGTCTTTAAATATGTAAAGAAAAGTTTCTCTGCCATCAGGAGCAGAGTCCCAATCTTCTTAAATACTCTTTTCCATGGACCTAGTTGTTGGGCCTGAGCTTGGGCTTAGGCTTGGGCTTGGGCCTCTTCCATCACAGAGAGTCAAGATTATTGTGTGTGTGTGAGAGAGATAGAGATTCTTTAAAGACAGACAAATGCCTTAGAGAGAGAGATGCCTTGGAGAGAGAGAGAGATTCAGAAAGAGAGAGAGAGAGACAGATATAACTTAGAGAGAGTGAGAGAGTGTTTTCTTTTTTTTGGTTTTTTTTTTGTTTTTTTATGTTTTTTTTTTTGTAATTTTCTGTAAAGCTGAGTGTGTGTGAGAGAGAGAGAGAGAGAAAGAAATTCCTTAAATAGAGAGAAAGAGATGCCTTAGAGAGAGACACAAAGAGAGTTTTTTTTTTCTAATTTTTTGTCAAGCTTATTGGGTGTGTGTGAGAGAGAGCTAGAGATAGAGATTCCTTAAAGACAGACAGATGCCTTAGAGAGAGAGTGAGAGAGTTTCTTTTTTTTTATGTTTTTTCTTTATGTAATTATCTATAAAGCTTAGTGTGTGTGTGTGAGAGAGAGATTCCTTCAAGAGAGATAAAGAGATGCCTTAGAGAGAGACAGAGAGAGTTTTTTTTTTTTTTTCTAATTTTCTGTCAAGCTTATTGTGTGTGTGTGTGTGTGAGAGAGAGAGAGAGATTCCTTAAAGATTGACAGATGCCTTAGAGAGAGATGCCTTGAAGAGAGAGAGATTCAGAGAGAGAGATATGCCTTAGAGAGAGAGTGAGAGAGTTTTTTTTCTGTTTTTTATATATTTTTTTTGTAATTTTTTTGTAAAGCTTAGTGTTTGTGTGTGTGTGAGAGAGAGAGAAATTTCTTAAACAGAGAGAAAGAGATGCCTTAGAGAGATAGAGAGACAGAGAGAGTTTTTTTTTTTTTTCTAATTTTCTGTCAAGCTTATTATGTGTGTGTGAGAGAGAGATAGAGATTCCTTAAAGACAGACAGATGCCTTAGAGAGAGATGCCTTAGATAAAGAGAGAGAGAAAGAGAGATGCCTTAGAGAAGGAGTGAGAGAGTTTTTTTTTTATATTTTTTTTTTTATAATTTTCTGTAAAGCTTAGTGTGTGTGAGAGAGACAGAGAGAGATTCCTTCAACAGAGAGAAAGAGATGCCTTAGACAAAGAGAGACAGAGAGAGTTGTTTTTTTTGGTTTTTTTGTTTTTTTTGTTTTTTTGTTTTTCAAATTTTCTGTCAAGCTTATTGTGTGAGAGAGTTTTTTTTTTTTTTTTTGGTTTTTTTTGTTTATTGTTTTTTCTAATTTTCTGTCAAGCTTATTGCACTAGTGCAAAATGATGAAAGGAATACTCCTTTCCAAGTGCGGCTTCGCGCTAAAACGCATTTGTTAAAAACGCAGTGGCATTTTTGAAATTAGTTTGTTTTACAAATGCGGTTATTGGTTAAAACCGCACCTTTGTCATTTACAGATGCGGTTATGTGTATAACCGCATCTGTAAATGAAAAGCTTTCATTTACAGATGCGGTTTTAACTAATAGCCGCATTTGTAAAATGTTTTTAACCTAAAATTTGAAGCGCGCCACTGCACTTTTACTCTTTCTTCTCCGCTCTTACTTGTTGCTTGTGTTAGGAAAGATGGCTTTAAACTAGAGGGGGGGTGAATTGTTTAAAGAGGTTTTCGCAAACTTTTACAAGCTAGAATGAATATCTTTCAGAAATCAAATGAGTAAGCAATTCAGTTTGCCAAAACAGCAAGCAAAACAGCACTGCCAGGAAAACAATCGGTTGTTTCTTCGAAACAATCGGTTGTTTATACCAGCAAACAACAAACAAACTGAATTTAAAGAGTTAGGGATAGAGAGATTGTACACAGATGTTTATACTGGTTCACTCCAACCCAGAGCTACATCCAGTCTTCTCAGAACCCTGAGGAAATCCACTAAGTAATCACACCTTGATCACTTACACAACAACCAAGAGAATGACCTTGAAAACCTCAAGACACACACTCTCCTTGGCCAACACTAAGATTGCTGATCTTGAACACCTCAAGAACACACAGCCAATCTTAGCAACAATACAGAAAAGAAATGTTTCAACAGTTACACAGATTACACTTGTTATAGATGAAGATCTGAAATCAATACAAGTAGAATCCTATTCCAGCACTTTGATCAATCTCTCTAGCACTTAAGCAATCTCAGCACTTTTAAAACTTTCTTAGTTAGTCCTTTGTCAAAAGCATTCTTAACCTTTAAAAGAGATTTTCTGAATTATATAAAAGGAAGTTTGTTTATCAAATCTTAACAAACCCATAAAAGCTTTCAGAAAGATTGGTCAAATCATTTAATGACTGGAGCGTATTCAGTTTCAAATCATTTAAAGCTCAGTCAAAGAAAAACCGTTTTTCTATTATGGTTCCAAAACAAACAATCGATTGTTTCCTCGAATCAATCGGTTGTTTTGTCACTTAACAGTTTTCTCCATTCAAAAACAGTTTTCAAACTTTCTCAAAACATCTAAGTATAAACAATCGGTTGTTTCGATAGAACAATCGGTTGTTTCAACTTAGTTTGAAAAACACTTTTGTTTTATCAAAAACTGAGATGCTAATTGCTTTGAGGTTGGATTACACTTTAAACTACCCCAGAACAAAACAACAAAACAGCACAGCAGCAGCAAGCAAGCAAAAGCTTCATCATCCTTCAAAGGATTTGGATTCTTCAAAACCTTGAACACCACTTGGTTCAACAGCTTGCACTGCACTCTGTGAGTTCCTTCCTTCTGTGCATCTTCAGTGCTATTGCTTCCATTGTGAGTTTTGTAAACCCATTTCATTCTCTTGAGTTCACTTTAGGAATGTTGTTCTTATATATGGTTTTTTCCTTGCAGTGGTTGAAGTTACTGTTGCATTGCTCATCTCCAACGCTGCTCCACCGCTGCTCCGCCGCTGTCGCGCCACGCTTCCGCTTCCACCTCTGGTTTTCTACCACTTGAATCAACATTTTCGCACACAAGGTTGGTTATTTTTAGATTTTTTGAATTTTACTTGGTTTATTTTGAATTTTTGACTTTATGTATTATAATTTGTATATTATTTAATATAAATTTGTATTATATAATTTTTATTTTTTAAAATTTATATTATTTAGAAGGTAGTTTTTATGTTAGTTTTGTTTTAGATTTTGTGAATTTTTTTTTGCTGTATTTTGAATATTTTTTTTATGTATTATAATTTGTATATTATTTAATATAAATTTGTATTAATTTATATAATTTGTATTATATAATTTTTATTTACTAAAATTTATATTATTTAGTAATTATTTGTTAGTTTATAGTAGAATTTATGTTATGTTAGTTGTTACATTAGAATAGAATATCGTGTTTGTATTTGGACCTCCGACAATAATACGTGCTGGTATTGAGTCCGGGGGTGTTCGACCCTCGGCAAATGCATGAGATAGAACACTTATTAGAAAATCCTAGGTAACTATATTGAAGAATATATAATGGATCGAAGTTGGATTCATTGTGCTCGTATAAGTGATGAGTACGAAAGAGGAGTAGAAGAATTTATACAATTTGCGCAGCGTAACGCGATTAATAGTGGTCGTGATGGAGGAAAGATTAGGTGTCCGTGCGTTAACTGTTTGAATGGAAGGATACTGGATGTGAATATCATGAGGGAACACCTGCTATGTGATGGGTTTCTTCGATCTTATACAACTTGTACATGGCATGGTGAATTATTAAATTTACCACGTGTTTCCGTAACTGAAGAATATGTGGGATCCACCATGGATGAAGCAGAACACAATGATGTAGTTGATGATCGATTGGAGGACATGATTCGTGATGTGGGAGTTGAGTCTTTTGCAAAAGCGCATGGATATGGAAGTATGTCAAGCGATGCAGAGACTCCATTGTATCCTGGATCAACTAACTTCACACGGTTTTCTGCGGTGTTAGGATTGATGAATTTGAAGGCACTAAATGGATGGACTGATAAAAGTTTCACAGAATTGCTCCAACTGTTAAAGGATATGCTTCCAGAGGAAAATACTCTACCTAATCGTAATTGATCCGGTCGGTCATCGGTAGTCGATGACATCAGCAGCAGTTGACCACGTGGACCATTCACAGGGTAACACGTGGTAGAGGATAGCAGGTCAATCAGGGAGGCGATCACTCAGAATGGTAATCGCCTATCGCCTGTGATGATGAGTAATCGCCTATCGCCTTGAGGATGAGTAATCGCCTATCGCCTGTGATGATGAGTAATCTCCTATCGCCTTGAGGATGAGTAGTCGCTCATCGCCGGTATGGATCAATAATCGCCTAGATTGCACATGATCGCCGTGTGTGAGGGTTAGGAGATCAGGTGGTCAGCAAGTCGCCGAAAGAGCACATCGCCGGGTGTTTGAGAAGACTTGGCAAGCACTTGTTGTATGGTCTAAGTACAGAGGATAAGTGGCATATCTGCCACCATGTGTAGTGTGAGCTGTGATACCCAGTGTTAACCAGCTCGCCATGCTAAGGTTGCGCCCAGAGTAGCCTGTGTACTAAGCTACTCCCTGTGTGGATAACTTAGTCGCAGGAGCACAGTGGAAGTAACGTTTCAGCTGCAGGTACTCCAGATGGTGACACGTGTATGACCAGATGTTATCCACGTGTCAAGAGGAATAACCGTCAGGAGAGAGAAAGACTCAGGTATATATACGAAACTCTTAACGAAATTAAGGGGAAGGTTTTTACAGATTCTTATAGCTTACACATTTTAGAGTTTACAGTTACACACAGTCTCTGAGTCACTGTGGAGCGTTCTTACACGTTGCACAGTGATAACAGAAAACGGTTATAGAGAGAGAAAGGGGATCTGAGAGCACACACAAGTCTCACAGAGAGATTCAGTAAGAGTTTTTAGTGTTCCTGTTGCCTGACTTGAGCGTCGGAGTGCATACAGCCGCTAGAGGCGCCGTCTGTGTGTTTTGCAGGCAGCGTTTGGAGCTTCGGTGGTGGTTCTTGGAGCGTTCTTGCACAACAGAAGGCTAGACGAAGGAGTGACGAGGCAATCATCCACGTTCGAGTCAAGCGGCAGGATCAATAATTACGAGGCCAAAAAGATTCTTTGTCCAATGGGTATGGAGTATAAAAAGATACATGCATGTCCTAATGATTGTATATTATACCGGAAAGATTTTGAATTGTTGAAAAGTTGTCCGAGGTATGGGTTATCACGTTATAAATTGAAACAAACAGATGATGATACTATTGAAGAGATGGAAAAGCATGGACCCCTAATGAAGGTTATGTGGTATCTTCCCATCATTCCAAGGATGAAGCGTTTTTTTGCAAACCCAGACGATGCTAAGAATCTTAGATGACATGCAGATGAGAGGAAATGTGATGGCATGTACCGACATCCAGCTGATTCTGTTCAGTGGAAGAAATTTGATGATGAGTTTCCAGAGTTTGGTAAAGAATCAAGAAATATCCGACTTGGTCTAGCTACAGATGGAATGAATCCGTTTGGTAATATGAGTACAAATCACAGTTCATGGCCTGTTTTACTAGTTTTTTACAACTTACCTCCTGGATTGTGCATGAAGCGAAAGTACATGATGTTGTCTATGATGATATCTGGTCTGAAACAGCCAGGGAATGACATAGATGTTTATCTAAGTCCCCTAATCAAAGATTTGAAGTTAATGTGGGATGAGGGTGTTCAAGTATTTGACGGATTTGCTAATGAAACTTTCAAGCTTCATGCCATGTTATTTTGCACCATCAATGACTTTCCAGCATATGGTAACTTATCAGGTTATAGTGTTAAGGGTCATAAAGCATGTCCAATATGTGAAGAAGACACTGCTTCTCAACAATTGAAACATGGAAGGAAGACAGTATATCTTCGCCATCGGAGGTTTCTTAGAAGTCATCATCCTTACCGGAGGTTGAAAAAAGCCTTTAATGGACACCAAGAGACTAGTGGTCCACCAACTCCACTAACTGCTGCTGAGGTTTACGAAAAGGTAAATAACATAGACCACACCTTCGGTAAGTAAAAAAAAAAGTCAGTTGTGACTAACATTTGGAAGAAAAAATCAATCTTCTTTGATCTTCCGTACTGGTCGAGGTTAGAAGTCAGACACTGTATAGATGTAATGCATGTTGAGAAGAATGTGTGTGATAGCTTAATTGGTACACTTCTTAACATTAACGGGAAGACGAAGGATGGTCTAAATTCTCGTTTAGATTTGGTTGAGATGAACATACGAGGGGAGTTGGCACCGATAGAAATGGGTAAGCGTACATATTTGCCCCCAGCCTGTTATACCATGTCAAAAAATGAAAAAGTAAGTTTCTGTCAATGTCTAAAGGGTGTAAAAGTGCCACAAGGACATTCCTCAAATGTGAAGAGCCTAGTGTCAATGCAAGATTTGAATTTAATTGGGTTGAAGTCTCATGATTGCCACATCTTGATGCAACAGCTTCTTCCTGTAGCTATTCGTGGGATCTTACCAAAAAATGTTAGACATACCATAACCCGTTTGTGCTCATTTTTCTCTTCCATCTGTTGTAAAGTCATTGATCCTTTAAAACTAGATGAACTTCAAGATGAAATTATTGTTATCTTATGTGAATTGGAGATGTTTTTTCCTCCATCTTTTTTTAACATCATGGTTCATCTACTTGTGCATCTAGTTAGAGAGGTTAGATTGTGTGGACCAGTATACTTAAGATGGATGTATCCTGTTGAGCGGTATATGAAAATTTTGAAAGGTTATGTGAAAAATCATTATCGTCCAGAAGCTTCAATGATTGAAAGGTACATAGCTGAAGAAAGTATTGAATTTTGTTTAGATTACATGTCAAAAGCAAATCCAATAGGTCTTCCAGCTAATTCATGGCACCATAGGCGTTCTACAAGTAAATGTTTACGCGGTGTGAATATTGTAAGCAAATCTCGGTCAGAAGTCTTGCAAGCACATTTGTATATATTAAATAATACAGATGAAGTTATACCTTACATAGAAGCTCATAAAGCCATTATGAAGGAAAATAATCCAAGACAAGCAGACAAATGGGTCTTGATTGAACATAATAGAACATTCATGCCTTGGTTTAAAGAGGAGGTGTTAAAGGATTCAACGGCATCGGAGACCTTGACCTGGTTGGCTGCTGGATTGAAGTTTGATGTCATTTCTTGTAAAGCGTACGAAGTGAATAATTGTATATTTTACACTAAGTCTATGGATGAAAAGAGTACAGTTCAAAATTTTGGTGTTACTCTTGAAGCCGAGTCAATGCAGTTTTCCACCTCGAAAGATACAAATCCTGTAATTGGATCAATGGCATATTATGGATTTATAGAAGAGATATGGGAGCTTGACTATACTAAGTTTTCAGTTCCAGTTTTCAAGTGTAAATGGGTTGACAATAAAAGTGGGGTTAAAATTGATGAATCAGGATTCACACTAGTGGACTTTTGAAAGATAGGGTATCGAGATGAGCCATTTATAATGGTTCAACAAGCATCTCAAGTTTTCTACGTGAAAGATCCTGCGTCAGAACATTGGTATGTTGTTTTACACGGGAAAAAACAAGGGGAGGCCATAGATGATATTGAAAATGGTGAACCCCATTCATCCACACCAATGATAACTAATAAAGATGACGATGTACTTGATCATGTACATGCAACCCGTAAAGACCACAATGAAGGAATTTACATATGAACTTTTAACCCATTATGGTAATAAATTTAGAAATATTTTTGATAATATGCATTTACTATATTATGTTTTTGTTTTATATGATTTTCTTTCCATGCAGATGAACTAATGTTTGTTAAATAATTTTTTTAACAGAGATATGGGTGACGATCAAACTCCAATTAGACCCCGATCTGGACGAGGCAACAGAGGAACTAATAGGATGAAGCGTCTGGCAAAGAAACGTGCCGCTGGTGAGAAGACAGCTGTTGACATTGACGTCAACACTGGAATGGCATCTGGTCCTAATGCAGATGAGTTTAATAGCTATCTTGGAGTTCTTTCTCGTGAGAGACTCTCCATTTTGATTAATTCATGGGACGAGGTGTCAGAGGTCGACCGAAACATGTTGTGGGAGGATGTTCTGGTAAGCTTTACATAATTATTGTTATCATATAAAGCTATTTAATATTCATTGACTAACTTTAATTTGGTGATGTTATTTTGCAGGCAAATTTTGAAATTCCTAATGTGGAACCGCTTCGATCAAGGATTATGTCCAATATCGGACTTAAGTTTCGCGCCTTTAAGTCAAGACTGACGATGAGATACATTTTTGGTGAGCTTAAGGATGAAAGTCCTTGTGAAAGATACAATTTTATTGATGAAGAGACATGGCTTGCTTTTAAAGAAAGTCGTCTAACTGAAGAATGGATTGTAAGTGAAGTTACTTAACTATTTTGACTTATATAACATTAATGAGTTAATATCATTGAATTCACTTTGTTTATTTCAATTATGACAGCATCGGCGGAAGAAAGCTCAAGAATAGCTTTAAAGAATCTTACCCCGCACGTAATGTCTCGTGCGGGGTATCGAAAGCTTGAGTAAGCACTGATGGTTGAAAATGAGCAATCCAGACAGGGGAGTGCATCTCAGGATGTGGAAACAGGGGTCACTTCTCCTCCATCACCACCTACGCGCCATGACAAATGGAAGAGGGCCCGAATTAAGAAGTCGGGTGCACCAAGTTCTGAGCAATCAGGACTTATCATTGAAAAAATTGTAAGTTATTTAAGCCTTTTTTCATCTATTATGCTGCATTACTTATAACAAAACCTCATATGATTTTTGTCTCTTGCAGGATGCCTTAGACTCCCAAGGTAATTTTGTTGCTGAAAGTCGTCACGATATCCTTGTTGAAGCAATTGGACGACCTGAGCACTCTGGTCGTGTTCGTGCAGCTGGACAAGGAGTTGGGATTAGACTTTATTTTGGAGTTGCACCACGACACTCATCCTCCTCCTCCAAAGAGAGCAAAAAAGAAATGGAGCAAAGGCTACGTCAAGAATTAATGGATGAGATGAGAAGGGAGATGGAAAAGATGAGGCTAGAGTTGGGACAAGAGATATCGCAACAACTTTGTGCTGAGCAGCCGATTCAGACGCTTCTTAGTCCCGCTCCCAAGAGCACAAAGGGGAGTTGTGCAACTCCTACAGCATCAGGGGATGATATCATTGGCCAGACGAGGCAATGTGTGCTACTGGTAGAGGGTGGCATCATTCCTCAGGTGGTGGCCATTAGAAAAGTCTATGAAGACGCCACCACCTTACATAACGTTCCTCTCTCCCCTGATGCAGCAAAGGTCACGGTTGAAAGAGTACGAGTACCTGATGCTCGTCTTCCACTACCTTCAGAAGAGGTAACAATTGTGGCTGAAGCATTTCAGTCCTTTGTAGCCTGGCCCAGACACCTAATTCGATATATGCCACAACCACTAGTAATAATTTCATTTCATATGCTAATTTATATTTATATATTACATGTAATTTATAACAAATCTTTTTTCTTTTTGTAGAAACCTCGTCGGAAACCAAGTCCGAAAAAGAAACAAGAGGTTCCGCTTGACGATCCTATAGCTTCCTTAGCTATAGTTGCTAGACAAATTGAACGAGATCCTCTGGAAGTTCCATGGGATGATACGTTTTTTGAAACAAACCCTGAGCTACCATTGTACATATACATGTCAGATCTGCTAGAATTTGTAGCTGGGGATCAGGAGCTAAATATAAATATCATTCAATTTTTTATGATGTAAGTATCGTTACCTATATTTCATTTTCATTTATGTTAAATTAGCATTCATTATGATTTAACTAATTACTTGTAGGTTTTTGAATGGTGTCTCTGTCACTGAGGGGAAGGAAAATGTGTATGGATTCTTAGATCCTGCATATACTAATCCCACTGGAGCAAAGACAAATGAGACCCAATCATACATCACTAACACCCTGGAAAAAGAGGGAAAAGAGCTTTATTTGTGCCCTTATATTAAAGAGTAAGTTTAAATATATATGTTAAAAGTTTATTATATTCATGTTTTATAAATTTACTCAACTATTTTCATGGATGATATAGGGGTCATTGGCAATTACTTGTCTTATCAGTGAAGGATAGGACGGCTTTGTGGTTCTGTTCCCTACACAAGAAGATATCCACAAGTTTTAAGAATATCATTGATAAGTAAGTACACTATAAACTTAACTATGGTTGAAACTATAAGTAATCCACTAACAAGGTTTTTGTATCAACCAGTTCATGGCGTGGATATAACATTCTAAAAGGGAGATCGAATTCAAATTTTCAAAATTTGAACTGGATAAGATTAAAGGTATGTAAGATTTTTCTTTCTTTTTTCATTGTTTAATTATACTAAATTTTACAATTTATTGAATTATAGTGTAATAAACAACCAGGAAGCTATGAGTGTGGCTATTACGTCATGCAATGGATGAATACCATTGTAAGACTAGGTCTTACAAGTAATTGGCAAGAGGTAAGATTTCTTAAATTATTTTTATAACTTCAAACTAATTTATCTATCTTAAAACTAATTTATGTGTCAACCATTTTGAAATGCAGTTCTTCACGGATGAGGAACCCATGAGTTCAGAAGCCATGACATATGTGAGACAATCTTGGTCCACATATTTCCTAAACTTTTATAACTCTACGATTTGATCAATAGTGTAAGAAGATAGATAGAGATAAAGTATTACTATTTTTGTATACATTTTGATCAATTACTATAAATTGACTTTTAGTTTATCTGAATCTGTTTATCTGTCTGTCTGGCTGGCTGGGTATAATGAAACTACACAAGTTATTTTGTATGGGATAAACAACTAATCAAAGGCTTTAAAAAAAAACCTTATTTACAGATGCAGTTGTTTACCTTAACCGCATCCTTGATTTACAGATGCGGTTGTTTACTGATGTGAGTCTCTTATGAACCTTTCTTGGTTTGGGTTGAGTTGATATAGGTTTCATTGTATTCATGACACTTTCAAGAATTAGGATCAAAATTCTAAAGAACAATTAATAGAGTTTCTACTCAAGAAAACAAAGGTTCATACTAAAAACACATGAATAGGTAACTTATAGTGTAAGATAACAATGGAATATGAATGGGTAATTCAAGAACAGTACCAAACTTCAAAGGAAACACAAGAACAACATAAGAACACCAAGAACAAGTGAAAATACTGATTGAAATTCAATAGGAACTAGAAAATCACAAGAAACTCATCAAAGAACAAAAAACCCATGGATGGAAAACAAGAACAACACATGTATATGGAAACCCATGGTTTGGACGAAATTAAAACAACAAGAAAACAAGGAAATAAACCAAACAAAGTGCAGAACAATGGCAGCAAATAAAAGGAAACAACTCATGGAAAAGATTGAACCGATTAAAAATGGAAAAACTACAAGAAAACATAAATGGGTATTTTTAGAAGATGAATGAAATGACTTATGTGGTTGTAGCCTTTTGGAGATGTGATTCACGCCACTTGGAGGGTGGTTCTTCCAAGATGAGTGGGTGGTGCCGCCACTTGAGAGTCTCCAAAGCTCACAAGATAAGACATGAAGGAGAAGAAGAGACAAGTCTCACAAACTCACTCTCTCTCAATTTCAAGATAGTTTCTTTTCTTCTAACTTTCAACTTTTTTTTATTCAAAGTACCAAGCACCCCTATTTATAATGGAGAGGGCTGGTCATGTTACAAAGGGGAAGGAGTGGGAAGAGTCACTCTTCTAGCTCCTTCTAGTGCCTAAGAGAGAAAGGAGTAGAAAAGTCACTTTTTCCACTTTTCCCTAAAGAAAGTGCCTAAAATGCCTTACATTTAGAGGTTTCTTTTGGTTTTCCTCTTTGGCATACTCCGAAGGATATTTCTATATTATTTACAAATTTATACAAGATTATTTACAAATATTTATTTATACTACTATCTTTTGAATTTTCAAGAGAACCCAAAATGTTCTACTTTTTAAGAACACTAGTAAGAAGAATTTTAAATGCTTGGGTGGATGACCTCTTCCTCCATTAGTGAAATCCTCTTCTACTTGATCTCCATCATGCTCCCCAGGTTGGAGAGAATTCGTCCACGAATTCAGAATCCCTACATATAACAAAGTCAGTTTGCTATCAAATAAAGCAATGGATGATAATAAATACAAACTTGACTTAGCATTATGAATCATTGGGATGTTGGAAAAAGAAGTCCTATAGACAGACCATGTTGGAAAAAAATGTGTGGAAATGATTATTTTCTTTGGAAAAATTCTCTTTAAAGGGTAAAAACCATTAATAGGTATGGAAAAATCATCCCTAACATTTTTCAACCAATATGGAGTGCAAGTAGGAACTTTTGGTAATGAAAAAGACAAAGAAGAAGAATACCTTGGATGCTCAAATTGAGGCATAGCATGAGTCAAAAAGATTGATTTATTTGATAAGGTATTATGACTCATTTTATCATTTTCTTCTTTTTCATTTTCTCTTTTATTTTTCATTTTTAATTGGTCCTTATGAACTTCTTGTGGAGAGAGGGGTTTTAAGGTAACCTTGCGCCCTTGGAAGGAAAAAGACATTATATTGGTGAGGCCATCATGTAAAACATGTCTATCAAATTGCCAAGGCCTCCCTAAAAGAATATGGGTTGCTTCCATAGGCACAACATCACATAAAACCTCATCTTTATACTTTCCTATTTCAAAATTTATGAGGACTTGTTTATTAACCATGATTTCTCCATTTTTAGTAAGCCATTGGAGCTTATAGGGCTTGGGATGAGAGATAGTGGGTAACACAAGCTTCTCCACCACTCTTGTACTAGCCACATTTGTACAACTACCCCCATCAATTATCATGGAACATAACTTTTTGTTGATAAGGCACCGGGTATGGAAAATATTTTCTCTTTGGGTATCATCCAAAGGTTTTTGAATTGTGCCCATCATGCGCCTTATCACCAATAAGTCACCTTCACATGGTATTTTACATTCATTATCACTAGGGCTAGGGGAAGGGGAGTTAGATTTAGAAGAATTATCACTATGTTCACTTACAACTATACCCCCTTTTACCATCATGGTTCGTTTTGTTGGACAATTTGCGGCTATATGACCATAACCTAAACACTTAAAACATTTCTTACTTGAGGTTTTGGTTGGTGATTTAGAAATAGAAGAATTATGAGAGTCCTTTTGTTGAGTGGATTCTTTAAAAGATTTGGAAGGAGTATCAAGTTTTGAAATGTGAGTTTTACCCTTCCAAGGTGAGTTATAGAAACCATCATTATGAGTTTTCTTAAAAGAATTTTTCTTCAAAATTTGTGATTCAACCTTAATGGCTAGGTGAACCAATTTTTCCAAAGAAGTGTACTCATAAAGTTCTACAACATTTTGAATATCTTGTCTTAATCCACTTACAAAACGAGCCATCTTAGATTCTTCACTTTCATGCATGTTAATATGAGTTAAAAGCGTTTCAAGTTCTTTATGATAAGCATCCACACTTAGCGTGCCTTGGTGAAGCCTTTGGAGCTTCAACAATAGGTCTTTCCTAAAGTGTGGTGGAACAAATCTAGCGCGCATACTGATGGAGGAGGGCCAAGCACATCTAGCCAAGGAAGCCAAGGCCCAAACCAAGAAGACCGTCTAGACCAAGAGGAGCGTCTAGCTCCAGGAAGTGAGCGTCTAGAATGTGAAGGAGGGAGGCTATCCATGGAGCTAGACCGTCTAGGACCTCTCACAAGATCCATGGCTAAACATATCCAAGCACACATAGAAGAAGCCACGGATGGAAGAGAGAGATCCTTGTACATGTTTCATAAAGGCCCAAAGGGGGAGGGGGTGCTTAGTAGATTAGTGTAGTGTAGAAAGCAAAACTTGCTCACTTAGGGGTGTGCTATCAAAAAGGTGCCCTTAGCAATAGAAGGAGGGGTGTGCTAGTAAATAGGTGCCTTTAGCAAAAGAAGGAGGGGTGTACTATCAAATGTTGCATTTTTGACCTATCTTCTAGAATATTAGGATGATGGTGTGGTTTGACTAAAGTCAATACCCTAGGCAGCCCCACTTTTTGTATTTCCATCCCTACCCTTTAAGCTTGCTCACCAAGGCTCCTAAATCTATAAATAAGGAGGCCTACCTCATGTATTTTCAAGTTTATTTGAGTAATGTTATGCTGCCATTTTTTATGCACAAGCTTTACTCCTCCTAGAAATCTAGGCTATAAACTTCAATCCTTTCACCTTCTCCCTTGAGCTGGCCGAACCACTCAACCCATACTCACCATGCACCTTCAAGACCAACACAACTCCTAGGAGGGTCTTGTTTCACTCATCCATTGCTTCCGCTCCATCTATTTCTACTTTGATTCAAGAAGAACACATGAAAATGCCATCATTTGGTATCATGAGCTTTTGGTTCTTCAAGATGAGTAGCTTGTCTTTTTAAATTTTCAGTTCTTCTTTATTTTCATCTTGTCATTTCAATTCCATAATTGTCTTGCTGTTTTTTACATTTTAAATTGTTCTTGGTGTGCTTATGGAAGATCCAACCGAAGCACATGTGTTCAATTGATCTTGAACATTTTCTTGTGCAATTGTGATAGGATTCCTTACACATTGAGTGGCTGTTTTCTTTTAGAAATTTGATTCTTTATTGCTTTCTTATAATTGCTTCATTTTATGCTTTGAGTCTTTATTTTCTGAATCTATAAATGTTGTGTCAAGTCATGTGAATCCATAATTGTCATCAATTCTTAGTAGTCCTATTCTTTGGCTTGATTGTTTCTTGTTTTTGGGTCTCTTTAAGTTGCCTTAATCTGCTGTTATTTTTGATCCTTTGCTGCCTTTTTAATTTTAGTTTGAGTTCATAATTGTGTCTTAGTTCTTACACAATTTCTTTCTTACATTTCCTTTGTGTTAAATTTTTTGGTATCTTGCTGTTTTTTTTTTCAGTTTTCCAGATTTCCCCTGTTTCTCTCTGTCTGGCTGTTTTTTGTTTCAAAAATTATTTCCACTCATAGGAAATTTGTGATTCTCTGGAAAATGCAAGTTTGAAGTGTTACAAAAAGGACAAAAAAAGAATCAGATCAAAAAAGGCAACAGAAAAGATATGATAAATCTTACAAAATCAGAGTGCAAACCTTGAGCGCTCCAGCTGGCCTAACTGCACACCAAATTTGAAAAAATTATTAAAAAAAAATGGTGCATGCGTTTTAGGTGATTCCAAAGCCATTGTTTAGATAAGATCCTGAATTTTTCTTGAATATAAATTTCAGAGACAAATTTTAAAAATACAGCTCAGCATAAATCGGGGAACAAACACGTTTTCTGGCCCACAACAATTTTCAGTGGTGCTGTTTTTTTTATTTGGTCATCTAATCTAGTGCTTTTCTTTAGGTATTCCTTTTGTGTGCCAACTTTTATTGAGTACCTTTAATTGTTTGCTTTAATTTCTTGACTCTCTTTCTAAGTTGTCATATTATAAATCCTTTTGGTGGTACTGTTTTTATTCAATTAAATTTGTTTCTTGCTTTTGTTTCTTGACCTCTCTTTTTGGTGCTGGAATTATTTCTCAATTGGTGCCTATTTGAGTAGAAATTTAACTTGAGTGAGGTCTAGCTTGTGTGATAGGTGCTGGATTGGAGAATTAATTTTCTAATTCTAAGAGGAGCCAAAGCAAGGGCAGCAAACAAAGATTACTCAAAAACACGACAAACACTTGGAGGGCCCAACAAAGAAAAGACAACCAAGGGAGTGCCAATAGCAAAACAAGGATCAACAAAGGGGGTTTTCTTAATCTTCTTTGTAACTTAACCTTGTTAATTACTCTTTAACTACGTGATTAGACGGTGAGTGTGTCTTCAAGGGCTCCAAGTGTCCAAGAAGCCTCACCTAGGGCCGACTAGTGTAGACCTTACTTGTTTTAGCATGTGTTAATTGTTTTAATTGCTTTCCTTGCTTAATTAGTTACGTTTGGTAATTGTTTTGTTTTGTTTAAGTTCGTTAATTCTTTTGCTTGGTTAATTAGCTAGTTTGCATTGTTTTCTTGCATCAAAATTTGATTTCTTCAACCTAATTGTGTTTTAAGTGGTTTACTAAGAGAAAGCTTTGTGTGAAGACATTGAGGGATAGTCTTTGGCTAAGGCAAGGCTTGGTATTTAAGTAGTCCATTGTGACTCACCTCCCTTACCTGGAAGACTACCTTCTTTAACTTCCCTAAATTTTCTCAAGGTAAAATATTTCTATACACAAAGGTCTAGTCATGTCTTCTCATTCCTTTAAATCTCTTAAAAGTGAGGTGAAATCCTTGAAATCTCTTTTGGAACAACTTTCCAAGAATATTCAATCAATTTCATCTAAACAATTGGAGAATGAGGCCAAAACTAATGAATTGACTAAATCAAAGGATGAGAAGTCTCACATTTCAAAAAAATTACCTTCTCATGCATCTATCTCTAAAAAAGCATGATTCTTTTGGGGAGGGAAGACATAGAAGAGATAGAAAAGAACAAGAAAGCCCAAGAGAGGTTAGGGTAGACCTACCCCATTCCCATGGAAAAGAAAATATAGAAACTTGCCTAGATTGGGAAATGAGGGTAGAAAAATTGTTTGCTTCCCATAAAGAAAGAAAGGAAAGAAAGATACAAAAGAAAAGAGAGGAATCCGAAAGGGAAGCTAAAGAAAAAGAAAAAGAAAAAGAAAAGCATGAGAAGACCCTTGAGAAACAAAAGGCGTGGGAGAATAGTGTTCCTTCTCACAAGGTCATTCAACAAGACAAAAGATTTAAAAATACCTTTGAAAATATACGTCTTGTTGAACAACCTAGCCTTTCCTTTTGTAAAGGAACACTTGCAAGCATAGTAACAAAAAAAGAGTCTTCAAAAGAAGCTTGCATAGATAAAGATAAAGTGGATTATTTCTCATATGTGCTAGGATATCACCAAGTGAATGTCAAGTTATTTACAAGCATCTACAAAAACAAATTTTTATGTGAAGTAGTGCCTAAAGAAACTTGTCATGTCCTATTGAGACAACCATTGCCAAGTGTGCAACTTCTCATAAACAATGGTTGTAACAGCGAGACTATCTTTACACATAAGAGAAAAATTCTTCATGAAGGAGAACTCATGGACCAAATTAGAGTTGATAAAACTCTAGAGCTTTTAAAAGGAAAACTTTTGTCACCCATGAGAAAAGATGTTCAAAGACATTACCCTAGATACATTTCTTGTTTTAAAAATACACCTAAGGTGATGTCTCATGAACTCTATACTCCTTTACCTTTTGCAAATGATCCTTGGGAAGACATAAACCTCAATTTTATCTTAGAGCTTCCTAGGACAACAAAAGGTTTTGATTCCATTTTTATGGATATGGATAATCTCTTCTATATAGAAGTGACAAGTCTTCATGGTTTATCTTCAAGCATAGTATTGGATAGAGCTCCAAAATTTGAAAACCATCATTTGAGGAATCTTTTAGAAAAACTTGAAATTAAGTTGTACTCTTCAAATTTTTATCCTCAAAAGAATGGTCAAAATAAAATTGAAAACATAGCTCTTTTTACTATGCCTAGAGAAATCATGAAAGACAATCACAATTCTTGGGATGAGTATCCTTTTGAGCATGCATACAATGGAGTAGTCCACAAGACTACTAATATTTCTACATTTGAAATTGCATGTGGACTTAATCCTCTTTCGCTTTTTAAGTTGTTACCCTTTCCTAAAGGTATTGTGCCTAAGGAAAAGGTAACCAATATTGAAAATTTTCAAATACATAAGAGGATTAGAGAACACATACAACCATCAAAAGAGAAATATTGTACAAAGTTGCCAAAAACAAAAGAAAAACAAAAATGGCAACTTCATACAATTAAGTTCTCTCCAATTGCTCACACTAACACCTTTACTTTGTTTGATGATTTCCATAGGTGGACGTTTGATCCGGGAGGACAAGCCTTGCCGAAACAATAGGCTGCTATCCGAGATCAAATCTGTAGATCTGAGGATAGATCTTCTCAAAGGAGGAGGAGATGATGGACACCATCCAGCCCCATCCATCCCCCTAGTTGAAGACAAAGCAAGGGATTTGAGGACAAATCCTTTTTCAAGAGGGAGGGGATGATGGAGGAGGGCCAAGCACATCTAGCCAAGGAAGCCAAGGCCCAAACCAAGAAGACCGTCTAGACCAAGAGGAGCGTCTAGCTCCAGGAAGTGAGCGTCTAGAATGTGAAGGAGGGAGGCTATCCATGGAGCTAGACCGTCTAGGACCTCTCACAAGATCCATGGCTAAACATATCCAAGCACACATAGAAGAAGCCACGGATGGAAGAGAGAGATCCTTGTACATGTTTCATAAAGGCCCAAAGGGGGAGGGGGTGCTTAGTAGATTAGTGTAGTGTAGAAAGCAAAACTTGCTCACTTAGGGGTGTGCTATCAAAAAGGTGCCCTTAGCAATAGAAGGAGGGGTGTGCTAGTAAATAGGTGCCTTTAGCAAAAGAAGGAGGGGTGTACTATCAAATGTTGCATTTTTGACCTATCTTCTAGAATATTAGGATGATGGTGTGGTTTGACTAAAGTCAATACCCTAGGCAGCCCCACTTTTTGTATTTCCATCCCTACCCTTTAAGCTTGCTCACCAAGGCTCCTAAATCTATAAATAAGGAGGCCTACCTCATGTATTTTCAAGTTTATTTGAGTAATGTTATGCTGCCATTTTTTATGCACAAGCTTTACTCCTCCTAGAAATCTAGGCTATAAACTTCAATCCTTTCACCTTCTCCCTTGAGCTGGCCGAACCACTCAACCCATACTCACCATGCACCTTCAAGACCAACACAACTCCTAGGAGGGTCTTGTTTCACTCATCCATTGCTTCCGCTCCATCTATTTCTACTTTGATTCAAGAAGAACACATGAAAATGCCATCACATACACTCTTTCAAATTGTTCCAAGAAACCACGGGAGGTCTCTTGTTTAGCCCAATGTCCATAAGAGTTTTATGCCACCATTGCATGGCATAGTCTAGAAATTCTAAAGTAGCTAGTTTTACCCTTTGGTCTTCTTGGACCTCATGTACATGAAAGATTTGTTCAACCTTTGCTTCCCACCCCAAATATACATTTGGATCACCTTCACCACTAAAGCTAGGTAATTTTACAAAAGGCATATAAGGCTTTGCCACATGTTGGCGCCTTTCTTCATAATGATGATGCCTCCTCCATTCGGTTTCATCTTCATGTCCATGATAGTTGGAAGAAGTTCTTGATGAATGCCTTGAAGAATGGCGTCTTCTATGGTGTGTATGGTTGGACCTTTCATTAGTCACTTCAAGCCTTTGCAATCTTTCTTCCAATTGTCTTATAGCTTCATCTTTTTGTGCAAGTGACCTTTTGGCTTCTTTTAATTCACCAAGAATGAAAGCTTTTTGTGGAGAGTGTGGTTTGGAAGATTCTCCACTTGAATATTGAGCCATTTTCAAAACAGTACAGCAAACACAAATAGCAAACAATTAAAGAAAACAAGGTTAGAAAACAAAGAAATAAGTGGTGCGGTTTTGGTAAAAAAATTAAGGCACTCAAAATCACTCCAAGAAATTATACTTCCCTCAATCAAGCTTCTCTTGTGGAATGGAGTAACCTCAAATGAAAGATGCCAAAGCACTCAACCACTCATCCAAAACTAACCACCACAAAACTTAAAGAACAATAAAAGACAAGCAAGAAAAGGTACAAAACAAGAAAGGGTAGTGCAAAAAGAATACAAGATATGTGACAAAACTTAAGGAATGAAAGACAAGCAATAAAAGGTACACAATAAGACTCAAAGAATACTCACTAAACTTTATAATCAAGAAAGAAAGTACAACTCATAAACTTGTCAAAATACAAGGATCAAAAGTTCCACAAAGTAGACAACAATTTGCCAATCACTATGAATCCAACTTTGGTATGAAAATTAATGTGCAAAAGAATGAATAGATGCAAATACCAAACTGTTTTGAAGGATTTAAAAACAGAATTGGTTCTGTTTTGTTCTGTTTCAGTTCTGTTTTTTTTTTCTTTTTTTTTTTATACCAAATGGAACTTATGTAGTGAAAGAACCATAATATGCATCATATGGAAGTTGAAACATCAATCAAATTGCACAAAAATTTTATGAAGGATTCAAGACAATTGAACACTTGAAATCAAATGTTTGGAACCTCCAATCACAAGTACTAAAACAAATTCAAGAGAAACACAAACTTTCAAAATCAAAAGCAAGCAAGTAGAGACAAGATTTGGACACCTAGAACACTATGAACATAAAACTCAAAGCAAAAAGTATGATCAATGAAAAGGCACAACTAAAACATATTCAAACCAAACAAAAGTATGAATATAAGGTGCTGGAAAAACAAGAAACACGAAATTATAGGTGCTGGAAAAAAAATTGCCCAAAAAGAAAGTGTGTATTCAACTCACAATCAACAAATCAACACCATGGCTCTAGATACCACATGATGTGAGTCTCTTATGAACCTTTCTTGGTTTGGGTTGAGTTGATATAGGTTTCATTGTATTCATGACACTTTCAAGAATTAGGATCAAAATTCTAAAGAACAATTAATAGAGTTTCTACTCAAGAAAACAAAGGTTCATACTAAAAACACATGAATAGGTAACTTATAGTGTAAGATAACAATGGAATATGAATGGGTAATTCAAGAACAGTACCAAACTTCAAAGGAAACACAAGAACAACATAAGAACACCAAGAACAAGTGAAAATACTGATTGAAATTCAATAGGAACTAGAAAATCACAAGAAACTCATCAAAGAACAAAAAACCCATGGATGGAAAACAAGAACAACACATGTATATGGAAACCCATGGTTTGGACGAAATTAAAACAGCAAGAAAACAAGGAAATAAACCAAACAAAGTGCAGAACAATGGCAGCAAATAAAAGGAAACAACTCATGGAAAAGATTGAACCGATTAAAAATGGAAAAACTACAAGAAAACATAAATGGGTATTTTTAGAAGATGAATAGAAATGACTTATGTGGTTGTAGCCTTTTGGAGATGTGATTCACGCCACTTGGAGGGTGGTTCTTCCAAGATGAGTGGGTGGTGCCGCCACTTGAGAGTCTCCAAAGCTCACAAGATAAGACATGAAGGAGAAGAAGAGACAAGTCTCACAAACTCACTCTCTCTCAATTTCAAGATAGTTTCTTTTCTTCTAACTTTCAACTTTTTTTTATTCAAAGTACCAAGCACCCCTATTTATAATGGAGAGGGCTGGTCATGTTACAAAGGGGAAGGAGTGGGAAGAGTCACTCTTCTAGCTCCTTCTAGTGCCTAAGAGAGAAAGGAGTAGAAAAGTCACTTTTTCCACTTTTCCCTAAAGAAAGTGCCTAAAATGCCTTACATTTAGAGGTTTCTTTTGGTTTTCCTCTTTGGCATACTCCGAAGGATATTTCTATATTATTTACAAATTTATACAAGATTATTTACAAATATTTATTCATACTACTATCTTTTGAATTTTCAAGAGAACCCAAAATGTTCTACTTTTTAAGAAGACTAGTAAGAAGAATTTTAAATGCTTGGGTGGATGACCTCTTCCTCCATTAGTGAAATCCTCTTCTACTTGATCTCCATCATTTACCTTAGCCGCATCTGTAAATCATTGCCATTCCAAACCTGGAGCATTTACAGATGCGGCTAAGGTAAATAGCCGCATCTGTAAATCACATTTATAGATGCGATTATAGTAAATAACCGCATCTGTAAATCATTCCAATTCCAAACCTGGCACCACCTCTGGAGCATTTACAGATGCGGCTACAACAAAAAGCCGCATCTGTAAATAGTATTTATAGATGCGGTTATTTAACCGCATTTGTAAATCTCTGATTTACAAATGCATGTTGATCAAATGCGGCTGTATAGCCGCTTTTATAAAATGAAAATAGCCACATTTGTTCTACGTTTCTGCACCAGTGTTGTGTGTGTGTGAGAGAGAGAGATTCCTTAAAGAGAGACAGATGCCTTAGAGAGAGAGATGCCTTACAGAGAGAGACATAGAGAGGTTTTTTTTTTCTAATTTTCTGTCAAGCTTATTGTGTGTGTGTGTGAGAGAGAGATTCCTTAAAGAGAGACAGATGGGTTAGATAGAGAGATGTCTTACAGAGAGAGAGAGGGAGATTCCTTAAAGAGAGAAAAAGAGAGGCCTTAGAGAGAGAGATGCCTTAGAGAGAGAGAGATTCCTTAAAGAGAGAGAAAAAGATGCCCTAGAGAGAGAGACAGAGAGAGATATTCCTTAAAGAGAGATAAAGAGATGCCTTAAAGTGAGAGAGATGTCTTAGAGAGACAAATGCCTTATGTTTTTTTTTGTTTAGTAGTTTTCTGTAAAGCTTAGTGTGTGTGTGTGTGTGAGAGAGAGAGATTCCTTAAATAGAGAGAAAGAAATGCCTTAGAGAGAGAGGCAGCGAGACTTTTTTTTTTCTAATTTTCTTTCAAGCTTATTGTGTGTGTGTGTGTGAGAGAGAGAGAGAGGGATTCCTTAAATATTGGCAAATGCCTTAGAGAGAGATGCCTTAAAGAGAGAGAGATTCATAGAGAGAGAGATATGCCTTAGAGAGAGAGTGAGAGAGTTTTTTTGTTCTTTTTTTTATATGTTTTTTTTTGTAATTTTCTGTAAAGCTTAGTGTTTGTGTATGTGAAAGAGAGAGAGAAAGATTCCTTAAACAGAGAGAAAGAGATGCCTTAGAGAGACAGAGAGAGTTTTTTTTTTTTTCTAATTTTCTATCAAGCTTATTATGTGTGTGTGAGGAGAGAGATAGAGATTCCTTAAAGACAGACAGATGCCTTAGAGAGAGATGCCTTAGAGAAAGAGAGAGAGAGAGAGAGAGAGAGAAAGAGAGAGAGAGAAAGAGAGAAGCCTTAGAGAGAGAGTGAGAGAGTTTTTTTTTTATGTTTTTGATCTGGTCGGTCATCGGTAGTCGATGACGTCAACAACAGTTGACCACGTGGACCGTTCACAGGGTGACACGTGGTAGAGGATAGCAGGTGAATCAGGGAGGAGATCACTCAGAATTGTGATCGGTGGTCGGTTGCTAAGGGACCATCACCCGCAGATCAGTGTCAGGTGAGCGCCTGGAGGCAGAGCGCAATGAGCGCCTCGAAGCAGAGCGCGAGAGGTAAAGAAGCACTGATCAGTCATCGGGGGTTTCCTGTTAACACACAGTTAAGCTGGGACCCAAGCTCCCAGCGAGAGTGTTACACAAGAAGGACAGATCAGTAATCGCCTATCACCGTGTGTGAAGACCGGTAATCACCTAGATTGCACATGATCGCCGTGTGTGAAGATTAGGAGATCAGGTGGTTAACAAGTCGCCGAAAGGAGCACATCGCCGGGTATTTGAGAAGACTTGGTAAGCACTTGTTATGATGGAAGAGGCCCAAGCTCCATGTAAGGACCTAGAAACTTTAATTGGAATGAAAGTGTTATATTTAAATAATTTCAGAAGATGTTATTATTTAAAATACAAAGAACTGGTAAATGAAGTTTCGTAGTAGTCGGACATCGGACGTCGCCCAAGGTCTGGGGTCAGCTGGTCGAGGTCGGTCGGCTGACCATTTTATTAACCAAGTAGTCAGGTGCGATGACTTTATCGTGAGGTAATCACGTGGGTGTGCTCGAGGAAGACATGTGGATCAAGAAGAGTAAAGGAAGAAAAGTGTAACTTAGAAGTCTTCTACGAGATCGCCGTTATTGAAGACGGAGGCGATCTCTGACTTCTCTGGGACATAATCGCCTGTCGCCTAGAGGAGACATGACCGCCAATCGCCTATGGTGTACGTGATCGACGGGAGTGCACGTAGTATGTGGTCAAGATGCTGGATCAACCAGAGTGGGTTCCAAAAACCACGCGTATCAAGGTGTGGGTTAAGCCTTAGATACGCTGGGCGTGCGAAGCTCTATGCTTGAGCATAAGAAATTATCCTTAGTGTTGCATGCATGGGTGCACGAGGAGTAGTGCTGGTCTATTCTTGGAAATGTGAAGCTACCGACGTCACCAAGCCATGTGGAGGTGATACCTTAGACGTAACATAGTGGGATGAAGAACCTTCAGCAAGGTGTGACGATGTGACATCGGTGACCAGAGTAAGGCGATGTGTTCTCGTCACACACAAGGGCGACAAGAGATCGCCAACAGGATGAGAGGAACATCAGTCATCAACCAGGATGGGAGACACATCGGTGGTCTGCCAGGGTGAGACATCGGTGGTCTGCCAGGGTGAGACATCGGTTGTCTGCCAGGGTGAGACATCGGTGGTCCTCCAGGGTGAGACATCGGTTGTCTGCCAGGATGAGGAATCAGTCGTCCGTCAGGAAGAGGAATCAGTCATCACCGGGATGAGGCACATCAGTCATCGCCGGTATGAGGGACACATCGGTCGTTTTCCAGGGAGAGACATCGGTCGTCCGCCAGGATGAGACATCAGTGGATAGTCATCGCGCGATGTCGAGTTTCACACAGATAAGGTGGGACCCAGACTCTCAGCATCAGACGTACTGCACGCGCGACACGTAGACAAAAAGGGTGGTTCAGAATAGTGACATCAGAGTGTTGGCCTGCGCAGAGGCACGCACAGTCGTACTGTTCAGGGAAGCGTACACGCAAACTTCCCTGCAAAGTGGGTGGTGGCAGCGGCTTTTGTGGACAAGTTGGTTTAAGATTCAAAAACCCACTTCAGAGAGGCAAAGGACGTTGCAGTGGTTCAAGAGTGAAAGAGTGAGTTTACCTTCATTCTTCTCCTTTTCTCTCCTTCGCGCTATGATTCAGGCATCCTCAAGCACCAGTGCGACGAGCGACGACTGCCCTTGGAGCACCTGGGAGGTTCTCTGCAAGTTCTACAAACCAGACGCTAAAACAGAGCTAAGGCATCCTTTAAGCTCGGTGGGTTTTGGAGCTCTTAGTGTTTTGCGCAAGTCCAGGTAAGGGAAGCTAGCCTTATTTCCAACGAAAACCTTATATTAGATGTTTGAGACGATGGGGCGACGTGGTCGCCGGTTTTCAGCTGTTATTGTATAATCCCCTATTTTTGGACGAGATCGCCGGTTTTGGCGTTGTTTTTCGAACTCCCCTGTTTTTGTGTTGTTTGAAACTGTTTTAGATTTAAATGTGAAATGCATGGGATATTCGAAAATCTGAACCTTGGAATGAGTTTTGCTGTGACTGGAATCGTTCATTAAGTGTTGTATGATGTGTTGAATGTTGTGAATGTGGGATCAAGGCATAGTATTTTCAGGAAAGAAAATACCGTGTAAGATCGTGTGTAATGTGTATTGACTAGGGGCTTGTCTAGAAGGAGATATCCTGACTCTGCTGATATAATGGAATCACATAGATGAAGTTATTCAGTTGTGGAGAGTCGAAGGAGGTTCATATGTATGGGTGAGTTGTTTGAAAGAGAACGAGCTAGACCTGTTATATGAATTAACCCTGTCATACCGGGAGAGTGATGATATTGAGATTATGTATGCGCATGGCTGTGTGGATTTCACAGCGACCCTGTGTGGATTTCACAGTGGTGTGGTATGACAGGTGCAGATCTCTGAGCCTGAGTCAACGCACGAGTCTTCCGGAAGTAGTGTCAAGTGTCTTGTGTGATGAGTCAGTGGAAGTCTGACGTGAGAAATGAGAAACATTGAAATTGATAGACACTTGATGCATTATGTGAATAAAACGACTCTTGAGGAAATTGTGAAATGTGTGATTACTTGATGGTCATGTGAAGGGAATGAGAAAATTGATAGTTTTTACGTGGGTGTCTTCAATTTGTTTTATCTTGATTTTAAAGTTTCATATCTAAATTCTCTTTCAAATATCTAGCTTACCCTGTGATTTTGGTGTTGTGTTTGGCTTTTTCTTAAACCTGTGATGATCGTGTATAATTTACACGGGAGCAGATGATGTTGCAGGAAGTAGAGCTCCTTAGTGAATGGTCGCCAGAAGGAGATCGCCTGTTTTTGTTTCTGTTAGGCGATCACCCTTTTTCTGTTGTCTGACAGGAGATCGCCCTTTTCTGATAGGAGATCGCCTTTTTCTGTTAGGAGATCGCCTGTTTCTTTTATTTTGCTGTATTTTGTTTAAGTTTTGGAAAATTGACCGATTATGTATTAAACTCCCTGTGAGGAGAAACTTCATTACATATATATAATTATGTTCACTTCACTATTATTGTTTTACCTTTATTTTATTACATAAATATGAAAAGAAATTTTGGCGGGATGTTACACTCCAACCCAAGTTCAGGCCCAACACAAGGTCCATGGCCAAGCACATTCACGCCCAAATGAGTCAAGCCACGGATGGGAGGGAGAAGATCGTGTACATGCTACTTGGAGGCCCATTAGGGGTAGCTTAGTAGATTAGTGTAGTGTAGAAAGCAAAACTTGCTCACTTAGGGGTGTGCTATCAAAATAGGTGCCTTTAGCAAAAGAAGGAGGGGTGTACTATCAAATGTTGCATTTTTTACCTATCTTCTAGAATATTAGGATGATGGTGTGGTTTGACTAAAGTCAATACCCTAGGCAGCCCCCACTTTTTGTATTTCCATCCCTACCCTTTGAGCTTGCTCACCAAGGCTCCTAAATCTATAAATAAGGAGGCCTACTTCATGTATTTTCAAGATTAAATAGAGTATTGTTATGCTGCCCAAATTGTGCCATACACTACTCCTTGCCTAACACTTAGGTTTTAGTCTTCAATTCATCACTACCAAAGAGGCTGGCCAAACCTCCCCATTTCCTCACTCTTCATGCACCTTCAAGGCACCCATGGTTCCTAGGAAGGCCTTGCTCACCTCCTCCATAAGCTTCCGCATCCATCATCACCAAGGAACTCCAAAATACAAAGAAGAGCTCATAGGAATGCTATCATTTGGTATCTAGAGCTATGGTTCTTCAAAGATGAGTATCTCTTTTCATTTTCTTTTTTAGTTCTTCTTTTCTCCAAGTTGTTCATCTTTATTCCAAGTTGTGATGGAAGAGGGCCAAGCACAACCTTCCATGAAAGGCAAGAGCCAAGTCAAGAGAATCTAAGACCAAGCTAGGAGCGTCTAAGACAAGCTAGGAGCGTCTAGGACGAGAAGGCCAAGCTAGAAGCGTCTAGGACAAGAAGACTTGGATCAAAGCTATGAATGGGAGAGTGGCATACTAGCACATATTCCGTGAAGGCCCATCAAATGTAGTTTAGCTTTAATTGGGGTGTAAATAGCATAGCCATGTGGACAAATGTTTATTTTTCTGCACATTAGAATTAAGGAGAAGTTAACCTTCCCACTATTCTAGAAAGCCCATGGAGGGGGTGAACTTACAAACTAGACACACCCCTCCCATGTGCTCACACTTTCCATGTGGCCCATGTGCTTCACATTTACATTTCATTTGGCTAGCATTAGGGTTGCATTATGGTCCTCCTTAGCCTATAAAAGGAGGAGCCTACACCTTGTATTTTGAAGATTAAATAGAGTATTGTTATGCTGCCAAAATTGTGCCATACACCACTCTTTGCCTAACACTTAGGTTTTAGTCTTCAATTCATCACTACCAAAGGGGCTGGCCAAACCTCCCCATTTCCTCACTCTTCATGCACCTTCAAGGCACCCATGCTTCCTAGGAAGGCCTTGCTCACCTCCTCCATAAGCTTCCGCATCCATCATCACCAAGGAACTCCAAAATCCAAAGAAGAGCTCATAGGAATGCTATCATTTGGTATCTAGAGCTATGGTTCTTCAAAGATGAGTATCTCTTTTCATTTTATTTTTGAGTTCTTCTTTTCTCCAAGTTGTTCATCTTTATTCCAAGTTGTCTTGCTGTTTTTTTGTGTTTTAATATGATTTGAATGCTTGTTTATTCATTTCATTTGGTGGGTTTGTTCAAACTTGTGCTTGAACATCTATTTTCAATTTTGTGTAGGATTCTTCATATATTTGTGTTGCTGTTTTTATTTTTAGGTATTTGAGTCTTGCTTGAAATTTCATTTGGGTCATATGATGTTCTTGTGTCTTTTCATTTTATGAATCCATAAGTTTTGTCTAAGTCATGTGTTTCCATATTTGTCATCAAATCCTAGTAGTACTCTTTTTGATTTATTTGTTTCTTGTTTTTGGTCTGAATGTTTGATCTGAAATCTGTTTTGTGTTGATCCTTTGGTGCATTTTTAATCTTAGTTTGAGTTCTTATTTGTGTGTTAGATCCACACAAATTCCATCATATTAACTCCATTGTGTTTTTAAGGTATATCATTCTGTTTTTCATTCCAGTTTTCAGAACCCCTGTTTTCACATTTCTGTGCTGACTGTTTTGTCTTATGAAAATTACATACATCATCAAAAATTTCTGAGCCTCTGGATTTCAAAAATTTGAGGTGTTATCAAAAGGACAAAAAAAGAACCATCTGAAAAAAAGAAATAGAAAAAAAAAGATAAATATTACAAAAAAAGTGTGCAATCCTGACGTTCCAGCTGGCAGCTCTGAGCACTGATTTTATAAAATTTACCAAAATTAATTGCTTTATGCGTTTGGAGTGAAACCAACGCCAAAAGTTTGTTAAGATCTTTTTCTGATCGTGTCTCAATTTTCAGAAGCAAATACAAAAGGGTCAGCTCAGCATAAATCTTTTAAAGATACGCTTTCTGGACCACAACAATTTGTGCTTTTCTGTGGTGCTGTTTTTTGGTTTTTAAATCAAATCTAGTGCTATTCCTAGGTTCCTTTTTGTGTGCCATCCATTATTTGAGTACCTTTTATTTGCTTGTCTAATTTCATTTGAACTCTTTCTAGTTGTGTCACATTTAAATTCCATTTGTGTGGTACTGTTTTTCAAATTAATTTGTTTCTTGCTTTCTTTCTTTGGCCTCTAAGCTTGTTGGTGGATTAAATATCAATTGGTACTTGTTGAGTGAGAATTTGACTTGAGGGGAGTCTAGCTTGCTTAATAGGTGCTGGATTGAAGATTTTATTGACCTAATTCCAAGAGGAACAAAGGCAAAGGGCAGCAACAAACACCATACTACAAATACACCACACACTTTGGAAGGCCCAACAAGTAGAAAAGCAACAAAAGGGGTGCAACTAGAAGAACAACAAAAAGGGTGCAAATAGTAAAAGCAACAAAGGGAGTGTCATTTAATTTCTTTGCAATCTTGCTTGTGTTAATTACTTGTTAATCACGCAATTAGTCGGTGAGTGTGTCTTCAAGGGCTCCAAGTGTCCAAGAAGCCTCACCTAGGGCCGTCTAGCTTAATTTTGTTTTTATTAATTGCTTTAATTGAACCAACTTGCTTTAATCACTTCGTTAATTTCTTGTTTAATCTTGTTTAAGGCTTTCATAGCTTGCATTGTTTTCTTGCATTAAAAATTTGATTTCTTCAACCTAATTGTGTTTTAAGTGGTTTACTAAGAGAAAGCTTTGTGTGAAGACATTGAGGGATAGTCTTTGGCTAAGGCAAGGCTTGGTATTTAAGTAGTCCATTGTGACTCACCTCCCTTACCTGGAAGACTACCTTCTTTGACTTCCCTAAATTTTCTCAAGGTAAAATATTTCTATACACAAAGGTCTAGTCATGTCTTCTCATTCCTTTAAATCTCTTAAAAGTGAGGTGAAATCCTTGAAATCTCTTTTGGAACAACTTTCCAAGAATATTCAATCAATTTCATCTAAACAATTGGAGAATGAGGCCAAAACTAATGAATTGACTAAATCAAAGGATGAGAAGTCTCACATTTCAAAAAAATTACCTTCTCATGCATCTATCTCTAAAAAGCATGATTCTTTTGGGGAGGGAAGACATAGAAGAGATAGAAAAGAACAAGAAAGCCCAAGAGAGGTTAGGGTAGACCTACCCCATTCCCATGGAAAAGAAAATATAGAAACTTGCCTAGATTGGGAAATGAGGGTAGAAAAATTGTTTGCTTCCCATAAAGAAAGAAAGGAAAGAAAGATACAAAAGAAAAGAGAGGAAGCCGAAAGGGAAGCTAAAGAAAAAGAAAAAGAAAAAGAAAAAGAAAAGCATGAGAAGACCCTTGAGAAACAAAAGGCGTGGGAGAATAGTGTTCCTTCTCACAAGGTCATTCAACAAGACAAAAGATTTAAAAATACCTTTGAAAATATGCGTCTTGTTGAACAACCTAGCCTTTCCTTTTGTAAAGGAACACTTGCAAGCATAGTAACAAAAAAAGAGTCTTTAAAAGAAGCTTGCATAGATAAAGATAAAGTGGATTATTTCTCATATGTGCTAGGATATCACCAAGTGAATGTCAAGTTATTTACAAGCATCTACAAAAACAAATTTTTATGTGAAGTAGTGCCTAAAGAAACTTGTCATGTCCTATTGAGACAACCATTGCCAAGTGTGCAACTTCTCATAAACAATGGTTGTAACAACGAGACTATCTTTACACATAAGAGAAAAATTCTTCATGAAGGAGAACTCATGGACCAAATTATAGTTGATAAAACTCTAGAGCTTTTAAAAGGAAAACTTTTGTCACCCATGAGAAAAGATGTTCAAAGACATTACCCTAGATACATTTCTTGTTTTAAAAATACACCTAAGGTGATGTCTCATGAACTCTATACTCCTTTACCTTTTGCAAATGATCCTTGGAAGGCATAAACCTCAATTTTATCTTAGAGCTTCCTAGGACAACAAAAGGTTTTGATTCCATTTTTATGGATATGGATAATCTCTTCTATATAGAAGTGACAAGTCTTCATGGTTTATCTTCAAGCATAGTATTGGATAGAGCTCCAAAATTTGAAAACCATCATTTGAGGAATCTTTTAGAAAAACTTGAAATTAAGTTGTACTCTTCAAATTTTTATCCTCAAAAGAATGGTCAAAATAAAATTGAAAACATAGCTCTTTTTACTATGCCTAGAGAAATCATGAAAGACAATCACAATTCTTGGGATGAGTATCCTTTTGAGCATGCATACAATGGAGTAGTCCACAAGACTACTAATATTTCTACATTTGAAATTGCATGTGGACTTAATCCTCTTTCACTTTTTAAGTTGTTACCCTTTCCTAAAGGTATTGTGCCTAAGGAAAAGGTAACCAATATTGAAAATTTTCAAATACATAAGAGGATTAGAGAACACATACAACCATCAAAAGAGAAATATTGTACAAAGTTGCCAAAAACAAAAGAAAAACAAAAATGGCAACTTCATACAATTAGGTTCTCTCCAATTGCTCACACTAACACCTTTACTTTGTTTGATGATTTCCATAGGTGGACGTTTGATCCGGGAGGACAAGCCTTGCCGAAACAATAGGCTGCTATCCGAGATCAAATCTGTAGATCTGATGATAGATCTTCTCAAAGGAGGAGGAGATGATGGACACCATCCAGCCCCATCCATCCCCCTAGTTGAAGACAAAGCAAGGGATTTGAGGACAAATCCTTTTTCAAGAGGGAGGGGATGATGGAAGAGGGCCAAGCACAACCTTCCATGAAAGGCAAGAGCCAAGTCAAGAGCATCTGAGACCAAGCTAGGAGCGTCTAAGACAAGCTAGGAGTGTCTAGGACGAGAAGGCCAAGCTAGAAGCGTCTAGGACAAGAAGACTTGGATCAAAGCTATGAATGGGAGAGTGGCATACTAGCACATATTCCGTGAAGGCCCATCAAATGTAGTTTAGCTTTAATTCGGGTGTAAATAGCATAGCCATGTGGACAAATGTTTATTTTTCTGCACATTAGAATTAAGGAGAAGTTAACCTTCCCACTATTCTAGAAAGCCCATGGAGGGGGTGAACTTACAAACTAGACACACCCCTCCCCATGTGCTCACACTTTCCATGTGGCCCATGTGCTTCACATTTACATTTCATTTGGCTAGCATTAGGGTTGCATTATGGTCCTCCTTAGCCTATAAAAGGAGGAGCCTACACCTTGTATTTTGAAGATTAAATAGAGTATTGTTATGCTGCCAAAATTGTGCCATACACCACTCTTTGCCTAACACTTAGGTTTTAGTCTTCAATTCATCACTACCAAAGGGGCTGGCCAAACCTCCCCATTTCCTCACTCTTCATGCACCTTCAAGGCACCCATGCTTCCTAGGAAGGCCTTGCTCACCTCCTCCATAAGCTTCCGCATCCATCATCACCAAGGAACTCCAAAATCCAAAGAAGAGCTCATAGGAATGCTATCAAGTTGTCTTGCTGTTTTTTGTGTTTTAATATGATTTGAATGCTTGTTTATTCATTTCATTTGGTGGGTTTGTTCAAACTTGTGCTTGAACATCTATTTTCAATTTTGTGTAGGATTCTTGATATATTTGTGTTGCTGTTTTTATTTTTAGGTATTTGAGTCTTGCTTGAAATTTCATTTGGGTCTTATGATGTTCTTGTGTCTTTTCATTTTATGAATCCATAAGTTTTGTCTAAGTCATGTGTTTCCATATTTGTCATCAAATCCTAGTAGTACTCTTTTTGATTTATTTGTTTCTTGTTTTTGGTCTGAATGTTTGATCTGAAATCTGTTTTGTGTTGATCCTTTGGTGCATTTTTAATTTTAGTTTGAGTTCTTATTTGTGTGTTAGATCCACACAAATTCCATCATATTAACTCCATTGTGTTTTTGAGGTATATCATTCTGTTTTTCATTCCAGTTTTCAGAACCCCCTGTTTTTCACTTTTCTGTGCTGACTGTTTTGATTTATGAAAATCACATACATCATCAAAAATTTCTGAGCCTCTGGATTTCACAAATTTGAGGTGTTAGCAAAAGGACAAAAAAAGAACCATCTGAAAAGAAGAAATAGAAAAAAAAAAAAGATAAATATTACAAAAAAAGTGTGCAACCTTGATGTTCCAGCTGGCAGCTCTGAGCACTGATTTTATAAAATTTACCAAAATTAATTGGTATATGCGTTTGGAGTGAAACCAACGCCAAAAGTTTTTTCAGATCTTGTTCTGATTGTGTCTCAATTTTCAGAAGCAAATACAAAAGGGTTAGCTCAGCATAAATCTTTTAAAGATACGCTTTCTGGAGCACAACAATTTGTGCTTTTCTGTGGTGCTGTTTTTTGGTTTTTAAATCAAATCTAGTGCTATTCCTAGGTTCCTTTTTGTGTGCCATCCATTATTTGAGTACCTTTTATTTGCTTATCTAATTTCATTTGAACTCTTTCTAGTTGTGTCACATTTAAATTCCATTTGTGTGGTACTGTTTTTCAAATTAATTTGTTTCTTGCTTTCTTTCTTTGGCTTCTAAGCTTGTTGGTGGATTAAATATCAATTGGTACTTGTTGAGTGAGAATTTGACTTGAGGGGAGTCTAGCTTGCTTAATAGGTGCTGGATTGAAGATTTTATTGACCTAATTCCAAGAGGAACAAAGGCAAAGGGCAGCAACAAACATCATACTACAAATACACCACACACTTTGGAAGGCCCAACAAGTAGAAAAGCAACAAAAAGGGTGCAACTAGAATAACAACAAAAGGGGTGCAAATAGTAAAAGCAACAAAGGGAGTGTCATTTAATTTCTTTGCAATCTTGCTTGTGTTAATTACTTGTTAATCACGCAATTAGTCGGTGAGTGTGTCGTCAAGGGCTCCAAGTGTCCAAGAAGCCTCACCTAGGGCCGTCTAGCTTAATTTTGTTTTTATTAATTGCTTTAATTGAACCAACTTCCTTTAATCACTTCGTTAATTTCTTGTTTAATCTTGTTTAAGGCTTTCATAGCTTGCATTGTTTTCTTGCATTAAAAATTTGATTTCTTCATCCTCATTGTGTTCTAAGTGTTTTACCTAAAGAAGGACTTGTGTAAAGGTTTTGGAGGGATAGTTTTTGGCTAAGGCAAGACTTGGTATTTAAGTAGTCCATTGTGACTCACCTCTCTTACCTAGAAAGCTACCTTCATTAACTTTCCTCTTCTTTCTTAAAAGTAAAACATTTCTATACTCAAAGTTCTAGTCATGTCTACGCACTCTTCCAAGTCCATTGAAAGTGATGTAAGGTCCATAAAATCTCTTTTGAAACAACTTGCCAAGGATGTACAACATCTTTCATATAGACAATTGGAAAATGAATCTAAAATCAATGAATTGGCTAGAGCAAGGAAAGAGAAATCACAAAATTCAAAAAAATCTCATTCACATGCATCTCATTCTCAACTCCAAGAGTCTCTAGGAGAGGTAAGCATTAGAAACCATGAGTATTACCAACCACCACCTAGAAGACTTAGGCAAAGAGAGGAAGAAGCCCCAAGGGAAGTAAGGGTAGACCTACCACATTTCTATGGTAAGGACAATGTAGAAGTTTACCTAGATTGGGAAATGAAAGTGGGACAACTCTTTGCTTGTCATAGGGTGAGTGAAGAGAGAAAGGTACCCTTAGCCACCCTTAGTTTTCAAGGAAATGCCATGTATTGGTGGACCTCTCTAGAGAGAGATAGACGTCTTCATAGGGACCCTCCCATAGAGTATTAGAATGACCTTAGGGGAGCCCTAAGACGTCGCCACATACCTTCCTACTACCATAGGGAGCTAATGGACAAGCTCCAAAGGCTCCAACAAAAGAACATGAGTGTGGAAGAGTATAGGCAAAAGATGGAGCTATACATGATGAGAGCCTCTATTAGAGAGGAAGAGGTCACCACCATATCTCGGTTTTTAAGTGGACTTAACCTTGAGATAAGAGATAAAGTAGAGCTTCTTCCCTACCAAGACTTGAATGATTTGGTTCAACTTCGCATTAAAGTTGAACAACAAAATTTGCGCAAAACTTCAAGTCAAAGGGTGGGAATCTACTCTAACTCTTATCCCAAGAGAGAGTATAGAAGAGAAAGGGAGGATAGTTTTTCAAAGGATAAATCCAAAGAAACTCCCAAGAGTGTAGGAAAAGATGTGTCTACCTCACAACCCCGCAGTAGAGACACCCAGTGCTTCAAGTGTCTTGGTAGAGGCCATATAGCATCCCAGTGCCCAAATAGGAGAACCATGATCTTAAGAGGGAGGCATGAGTATAGCAGCCAAGATGAAGAGTCTAGTGGGGAAGAAGAGAAGGAAAGTAGTGAGGGGGCATATCCTTGTGAGGGAGAATTAATGATGATCAGAAGAACCCTCAACAATCAACCGAGTGTGAACCATGAAACACAGAGAGAGAACATCTTTCATACAAGATGTAAAGTTTCAGAAAAGATTTGTTCTCTCATTGTGGATAGTGGCTCTTGCTGCAATTGTTGTAGCACTAGGATGGTTGAAAACCTTAATCTACAATTAATACCTCATCCAAAACCTTACAAACTTCAGTGGATAAATGAAGATGGGGAATTAACTGTAGATAAGCGGGTAAAAATCAGTCTTTCTGTGGGGAACTATAAAGATGAGATTTTATGTGATGTAGTACCCATGGAAGCCTGCCACATCTTATTGGGAAGACCATGGCAATTTGACAAGAAAACTATGCATAATGGTCTTACCAACGAGATAACTTTTACCCATAGGGAGAAAAAGTTTGTACTCTATCCTTTAACACCTTCACAAGTGGTAAAGGACCAAGTACAAATGAAAATAAAAAGAGAAAATGAGAAAAAGAAAAAAGAATTAAAGGAAAATCCTTTGTTTGGAGTTGAACCAGGCATTGACTTAAATTCTTCTTCCACAGAAAACCCTTGTGAGAATATGCTTGAAGATGAATCTGTGTCTGGAGCTGAACCAGATATAGATATAAACCTTTCCTCCACAGAAAAGCCAAGTGAGGGGTTGTTTGAAAAAGAAGAAGAGGAATCTAGAAAGAATGAAGAGTATCTTACAACACCTCCTACAAGCATAGTGGGAAAAGAATCCTTAAAGGGGGGTTGCAATAATTTTAACTCTCCTTTTCCTTTGAATCATGATGCTTACTCTTATTCTCAAAAATCACAAAAACAACACTTTGTGATGTTGTTGCTTATCTTAGGCAATGAACAACACAAAGGAAGCAAAAATATTTTTGTAAAGGGCCCTATTTCTTTCCAACAAAACTTTTATAAAAATAGCAAAAGGGCTTATTTTCTTACTATTTTATTTGAATACACTAGTCTTAATTTTCTTATCTCACTTTTCTTTGATGTTTATTGTAGGTTAATATTTGATCCTGGAGGACAAGCATAGTTTTCAAAGCAAGAATAAGGCTGTTGTTTGAGATCAACCCTGTAGATCTGAGGACAGATCCTCTCAAGAAGGAGGGGATGATGGAAGAGGCCCAAGCTCCAACCCAAGTTCAGGCCCAACACAAGGTCCATGGCCAAGCACATTCACACCCAAATGAGTCAAGCCACGGATGGGAGGGAGAAGATCGTGTACATGCTACTTGGAGGCCCATTAGGGGTAGCTTAGTAGATTAGTGTAGTGTAGAAAGCAAAACTTGCTCACTTAGGGGTGTGCTATCAAAATAGGTGCCTTTAGCAAAAGAAGGAGGGGTGTACTATCAAATGTTGCATTTTTTACCTATCTTCTAGAATATTAGGATGATGGTGTGGTTTGACTAAAGTCAATACCCTAGGCAGCCCCCACTTTTTGTATTTCCATCCCTACCCTTTAAGCTTGCTCACCAAGGCTCCTAAATCTATAAATAAGGAGGCCTACTTCATGTATTTTCAAGATTAAATAGAGTATTGTTATGCTGCCCAAATTGTGCCATACACTACTCCTTGCCTAACACTTAGGTTTTAGTCTTCAATTCATCACTACCAAAGAGGCTGGCCAAACCTCCCCATTTCCTCACTCTTCATGCACCTTCAAGGCACCCATGGTTCCTAGGAAGGCCTTGCTCACCTCCTCCATAAGCTTCCGCATCCATCATCACCAAGGAACTCCAAATCCAAAGAAGAGCTCATAGGAATGTTATCATGTTATATGGTCTAAATACAGAAGATAAGTGGCATGTCTGCCACCATGTGTAGTGTGAGCCGTGATACCCAGTGTTAACCAGCTCGCCATGTTAAGGTTGTGCCCAGAGTAGCCTGTGCACTAAGCTACTCCCTGTGTGGATAACTTAGTCGCAGGAGCAAAGTGAAGGTAACGTTTCAGCTGCAGGTACTCCAGATGGTGACACATGTATGACCAGATGTTATCCACGTGTCAAGAGGAATAACCATCAGGAGAGAGAAAGACTTAGGTATATATGTGAAATTCTTAACGAAATTAAGGGGGAGATTCATTTTTGGTTGTGATTCACTTGTACACGGTTCTGAGTTTCTTTAAGATTCTTTGTTGATTCAATCACTGACTTGAGCGTCAGAGCGCAACCGGCCGCAGAGGCGCCATACTGTTCTTTCAGGTTTCTTGGAGGACTTTCAGGTGAAGGTCATTGGTGTAATTGGCGTGAAGCTGGTGAGGACGAGGTTCTAGAAGGAGAAGCTCTAACGCTTTGGTCAAGATGCTGGATCAATTTTTTTTTTAATAATTTTCTGTAAACCTTAGTGTGAGATGCCTTAGAAAGAGAGAGACAGAGATGCCTTAGAGAGAGAAAGAGAGAGAAAGAGATGCCTTACAGAGAGAGAGATTCCTTAAAGAGAGAGAAAGAGATGCCTTAGAGAGAGAGAGAGGGAGAAAGAGAGATGCCTTAGGGAGGGAAAGAGAGAGAGGGTGAGAGAGATAGAGAGAGAGAGATTCCTTAAACAGAGAGAAAGAGATGCCTTAAAGAGAGAGAGAGAAAGAGAGAGAAAGAGAGAGATGCCTTAGAGAGGAAGAGAGGGAGAGAGGGAGAGAGATGCTTTAGAGAGAGTGAGAGAGTTTTTTTTTTTTTTGGGTTTTTTTTTAAGTTTTTTTTTGTTTTTTGTAATTTTCTGTAAAGCTTAGTGTGTGTGTGAGAGAGAGAGATTCCTTAAACAGAGAGAAAGAGATGCCCTAGAGAGAGAGACAGAGAGAATTTTTGTTTTTGTTTTTTCTCATTTTCTTTCAAGCTTATTGTGTGTGTGTGCGAGAGAGAGATTCCTTAAAGAGAGACAGATGCCTTAGAGAGAGAGAGTGATTCCTTAAAGTGAGACAGATTGATGTGATTCCACTAGCCACAATAGCATGATTCTTTGATATTCTATGGAATCAACTTGAGTTGGCAAAGGTTAGGCACTTTTATAGAAGAAGATCAAAGTTCTATATTTCAAGAACTCACCAAATCTTGCACCACAAACCAAACTCACATGGAAGCTCCATTTACTATCAATTGAACCGAATAAAAGTGCTGGAAAACAGATTTGAATCATTCAAAAACAGAGAAGAAGAAGAACAGCTGCTGGAAACATGAAATAAACGAACCTAAACTCAAGAACACAAGCTCAAACATGAACAACTAAAGAGAAGAAAGGAAGGAGAGTAGAAAGCTTATGAAGATGGATGTATGGTTGAATAATCACGCCACTAGAAGGATGATTGCTCCTAGATGAGTGTGCTGCCGCCACTTGAGGAAACCATGGATCCTTCAAGATAAGACTAGAGAAGAAGGCTCAAAAGCTCTCCAATGCTCACTCAAAAATTGAGAATAGTTTCTTTAGTATAAAATTTCAATCTGAAAAATACAAAGAGAGCACCTCTATTTATAGCCTAAGGTGCTGAAATGCAAGTTGCACGAATTCAAAAATCTGCCTCCTAAAAGGTTCTAGAATTGGCGCCAAAAACAAAGCATGAGGAAGGTGCGATCCTTCTCTTACTTTGGCACCTCCTTATTTACTTCTACACCTATCTACTAATACACCCCCCCCTAAGACTCATAACTAAAGACTAAAAGATGCTATAACAATAGAGGTTTCTAATGTTTCCCTCTAAGCACCTTCAACCAAAGAAATTACAAAAAAAGAGAATAATTGTTCCCTAGCTCCTAAAGCTTTGAACATGCTTCTTGTAAGCCTTTGAGGTGGGCTTTGACCTCCATGGGCGTCCTCTATTTTCACCTCCACCTCTTCTTGATCTTGTTGATTGGCCTCTATGTCCACTAGAGCTTGATCTCCATCACAGATGCCTTAGAGAGAGAGATTCCTTAAAGAGAGACAGATGATAGATTCCTTAAAGAGAGATAGATGCCTTAGAGAGAGCGATGCCTTAAAGAGAGAGAGATAGAGAGAGTTTTTTCTTCTTTTTCTAATTTTCTGTCAAGCTTATTATTTGTGTGTGTGTGTGAGAGAGAGAGATTCCTTAAAGAGAGACTGATGCCTTAGAGAGAGAGAGAAAGAGAGATTCCTTAATGAGAGACTGATGCCTTAGAAAGAGATGCCTTAGAGAGAGAGATGCCTTGGAGAGAGAGAGAGAGATTCAGAAAGAGAGAGAGAGAGAGACAAATATGCCTTAGAGAGAGAGTGAGAGAGTTTTTTTTCCTTTTGGTTTTTTTTTTGGTGTTTTTATGTTTTTTTTTTGTAATTTTCTGTAAAGCTGAGTGTGTGTGAGAGAGAGAGAGAAAGAAATTCCTTAAACAGAGAGAAAGAGATGCCTTAGAGAGAGAGAGACAAAGAGAGGTTTTTTTTTTTCTAATTTTTTGTCAAGCTTATTGGGTGTGTGTGAGAGAGAGATAGAGATAGAGATTCCTTAAAGACAGACAGATGCCTTAGAGAGAGATAGAGAATGAGACAGATGCCTTAGAGAGAGAGTGAGAGAGTTTCTTTTTTTTATGTTTTTTCTTTATGTAATTTTCTATAAAGCTTAGTGTGTGAGAGAGAGAGAGAGAGAGATTCCTTCAACAGAGATAAAGAGATGCCTTAGAGAGAGAGACAGAGAGAGATTTTTTTTTTTTTTCTAATTTTCTGTCAAGCTTATTGTGTGTGTGTGTGTGTGTGTGAGAGAGAGAGATGCCTTGAAGAGAGAGAGATTCAGATAGAGAGAGAGATATGCCTTAGAGAGAGAGTGAGTGTGAGAGAGAAAGAGAGAGAAATTCCTTAAACAGAGAGAAAGGGATGCCTTAGAGAGAGAGAGACAGAGAGAGTTTTTTTTTCTAATTTTCTATCAATCTTATTGTGTGTGTGTGAGAGAGAGAGAGATAGAGATTCCTTAAAGATAGACAATTGCCTTAAAGAGAGAGAGATGCCTTAGAGAAAGAGAGAGATGCCTTAGAGAGAGAGAGTGAGAGAGTTTTTTTTTTTTTTTGGTGTTTTTGTATTATTTTTTTTTTGTGGTGTTTTTGTATTTCTTTTTTCTAATTTTCTGTCAAGCTTATTGTGTGTGTGTGTCTGTGTGAGAGTGAGAGAGAGAGAGAGACAAAGAGAGAGAGAGAGAGAGAGAGAGAGAGAGAGAGATTCCTTAAAGACATACAGATGCCTTATAGAGAGAGATGCCTTAGAGAGAGAGTGAGAGAATTTTTTTTTTCTTTTTGGTCTTTCTTTTTGTTTTTTTTTCTAATTTTTTTTCAAGCTTATTGTAGTGGACCAGATCTCAATCCTCGGAGATTGGATATCGGTGCCTGCGACAGGCAGGTCAGCTCAACTGTTTGGTCGAGAGGGTTTCAATTAGTTCTTTGTTGTATGATATAATCTTAAAGATATAAACGTGCATTTAAAATAGAATGGCTATTTGTGATTTACTCCTTAAAGATAAAAGATAATGTTCCCAGTGATATTCCAGTTGATATTTTACTGGAGTGGTTGCATATGTTATACATAAAAGTATGTAAACATACATGAAACAAATTTAGTCTTGGGGAATGATATCCAAGTTGGTATCCAGGTGGTTATTCAGTTGCACTCCAAGGAGATAGAAATCAACACAGTTGTGCTGTTAAGATTACACACACCGTAACATAATTCTCTCCCATTGAATATTCTCTCACTAGAGATAAGATTCTTGTATGGGAAGTTGGTTACCAGTGGTAACCTAATGACACTTTATAAAAGGGGCTTAAGGTCCCAGGTGAAGGTACGCAATTCTGAATACACTTTTTGAATAGTGAAGCTATTTGTTTCTTATTCTTTCATAAAGTCCTTACTGACTTGATCGTCGGAGTGTGACCGGCTGTAAGGGCGCCCTCTGTCTCAACAGGTGAAGCACCAAACAACAAAGAGAAGTGCAGATTTTAGAGGAGATAGACAGAGCCTGAACCAATCATTGGAGTCAACCGACAACCAAGTCAACCGACAAGAACTTTTGGCGCCCACCGTGGGGCCCGTTAAAACTAGGTCCCATCCACATTTGTGATTGAAGCTGCTATGGAGTATGAGGAACATGAGGTAAAGTCCATTGGGATTTGAAGGGAACAAGGCCCCTACTTTGAAGAAAATCATGGAAACCATGAGAACCCTCCAAGCAACAAACGAGGAAGCCAAGGCTAACCAATCGAGTTTGTAAGATGGATGTTTGGTCGGCTTCGCATGAGATCAGGTATATTGTGGTTAACGTACCTTCTGCTTACAATTTGCTTTTGGGTAGACCCTCTTAGAATAGGTTGGGAGCAGTAGCCTCCACCGCGTGGTCAAGGTGCTCGGGAATGGAGTGCATAGACTAGAGATCCTGGAGGGGGAAGCCATTCCTCGAGCGTGGAGCTTGGCAAACCTCAAGTTTTGTGATGATTTACTTCAATTAGCACATGGTAAGTCAACCTAGCTCGATGTTTGTATGACCACTCTAGTGTGGGTTACGAGTTTGGCCTAAATGTTGGTCAACCCAAAAAAGGTAATTAAGATAAAAATATATTATTATCATATTATTCTAAAGATTAAAGGATATTTTATCTGTTGTGATATTGTCCTGGAGATAAAAGATAAAAAAGATATTTTTATCTGTTGTGATGTTATTCTAAAGATAAAAGGATATTTTATTTGTTGTGATATTGTCTTGGAGATAAAAGAGATAAAAGGTATTTTATCTGTTGTGATATAATATTTTATCTATTGCAATAAGATATTTTATCTGTTGTGATATTGTCCTGGAGATAAAAGATAAAAAAGATATTTTTATCTTTTGTGATGTTATTCTAAAGATAAAAGGATATTTTATCTGTTGTGATATTGTCCCGGAGATAAAAGAGATATTTTATCTGTTGCGATATTATATCTATTGTGATATTATTCTTATGATAAAAGATAAAAAGATATTTTATCTGTTGCGGTATTATTCTGAAGATGAAATTGTTATTTAAATTTGTTATCATATTATGGAGATAATGGATATATGTAAAAGTGTTATCATGTTATTCCGAAGATGACGTGAATGATTAATTATCATTTAAATCTTTTATGATATTATTATCATCATCATTGTCGTGATCTTTCACTCGAGAGAAGTTATTATTGTTACTGGATATGAAGTCTAGTAGTGTAAGAGTACATGTCTAGGAAAGTTCTGGCAAGGAAAGACTTGGTATTTAAGTGCGTCCGTTGGTGACCCACCTCTCTTTCCTGGGAACTTACCTGGTGTACTAGTTCACAGTCTATAATCATTGTTCTAGTAAGCTTTATTGTTTATACTATGTTTTCAGTTATCCAATTGAGCACAGGGTAAGACGACCTAACTCGGAGCAAATGTAGCTACCCAAGTATAGGTGCCCTGTGAGATGAATTGACTTGAAACAGATGTGGTCATTCGAACTAGCACATGGTGAGATGACATAGCTCAGAGTAGATGCAATTATCCGAGCAGGTGTCCTACGAGGAACTTGAATATGGCCTCGCCCTGGGACACTCCAGGCGAGGGAACTTGAATATGGCCTCGCCCTGGGACACTCCAGGCGAGGGAACTTGAATATGGCCTCGCCCTAGGGACTCTCCAGTCGAGCGAACTTGAATATGGCCTCGCCCTGGGGACTCTCCAGGCGAGGGAACTTGAATATGGCCTCGCCTTGGGGACTCTCCAAGCGAGGGAACTTGAATATGGCCTCGCCCTAGGGACTCTCCAGGCGAGGGAACTTGAACAGGTACATAGCGACTCTCAAGTTGCAGCTCGCCACCGTTGTGGCTTGAGCACTGGAACAGGTACATAGCGACTCTCAAGTCGCCGCTCACCATTGTTGTGGCTCGAGCACCCGAACAGCTACATAGCGACTCTCAAGTCGCCGCTCGCCATCATTGTGGCTCGAGCACCCGAACAGGTACATGGCGACTCTCGAGTCGCAGCTCGCCAACGTTTTGGCTCGAGCTCAGGTTTGAGAAGCCTCTCACTATGAAGGATTTTGAGCATGGGTATCTTGAATGGCAGCTCGCCAACGTTTTGGCTTGAGCTAAGGAAAATGGCTTCTATCTCAATCTAATACTGAGCTCAGGACCTCAACCAGGACAAGTCGGGGTCAACCCTGCAGAAGAGTAAGGCACCACAAAGGTGTTCAAAGAAGAATGTGTAAAGGAAAATGTCAAAGTTTGGCATGACCAAAGTATGAGAAAAGTGGGAGGCCCACTACAACCATGAGGTACAAGTTCTTATGTGAATAGCTTTGTCAAGTGTAACGCCCCTAAAATCTTATTCATATTTATATCATAAAATAAACATAAAACAATAATATCAAAATTAGCATATGTATATATAATAAAATACATCCATCCCATACATTGTATTTCAAAATAATATCCCTTCTCTAGGGAATTTTAATACATAACCATCCAGTGTTTCAAAATAAAACAAAATACAGCATAAGAACAGGCGATCTCATTATCTCAGGAGAGTCAGGATATCTCCTTCTAGACAAGTCCCTAGTCAATGCACATTACACACGATCTTACACGGTATTTTCTTTCCTGAAAATACTATGCCTTGATCCCACATTCACAACATTCAATGCATCATACAACACGTAAATGGACGGTTCCAAATCACAGCAACAATCAAAACCAAGTTCAGAATTTCGAAAATCGTATACAGTTCACATTTCAATCTCAAACAATTTCAAAACGACACTAAAACAGGGGATTTCGAAATTTGCATTAAAACCGGCGATCACGTCACCCAAACATCAGAATCTTCTAGCTTAAGGTTTTATTGAAAATAAAACTAGCTTCCCTTACCTGGACTTGAGCCGATCTCACTAAGGGCTCCAAACCCACCGAAAACTCAAGGATGCCTTAACTCTGTTTAAGCATTCTGATCGGGAAAACTTGCAGAGAACCTTCCCAAGTGCTCTATGGCAGTCGTCGGTAGCCAAGCTGGGACGTGAGAAGGCCTAAATCGCAGAGTGAAGGAGAGGAAGGAAAAAGGATGAAGACTAAACTCACTCTATCTCTCGCTACTCCAACAACGTTCGAACTCCAACTAAGAGGAGGTGTGTTCTGAGACTAAGAAACGTAGACCTACCATGCAGCTGCCATTACCCACTCTGTGGGAAGCTTGCGTGCACGTTTCCTCTGACAGAACTGCCACGTGATGTCTCTGCGCGTACCAACTTTGTGTTACCTGCCTTACCAACTCTCTGGCGTCAACTGTTCTGAAGCACTCCTAATGTCTACGTGTCGCGCATGCAGAACGTTCATGCTGGGAGCCTGGGTCCCACCTTATCTGTGTGAAACACTACCTCGCGCGATGACCATCCACCGACGACTAACCGCGCGATGTTATCCGCCGATGAACGATGTGTCTCTTACCCTGGCAGACGACTGATGTGCCTCTCATTCCAGCGATGACTGATGTGCCTCTCATCCCGGCAATGACTGATGTGCCTCTCATCCCGGTGATGACTGATGTGCCTCTCATTCCAGCGATGACTATGTGCCTCTCATCCCGGCGATGACTGATATGCCTCTCATCCCGGCGATGACTAATGTCACATCGCCACACCTTGCTGAAGGTTCATTAACCCACTATGCTACGTCCAAGGACACCAAAGACTTCCACCTTCAATTCCTCAAAGAGACCTGAAAGAACAGCATGGCGCCTCTGCGGCCGGTGTAGCTCCTGTGACTAAGTTATCCACACAGGGAGTTGCTTAATGCACAGGATACTCTGGGCACAACATTAACATGGTGTGCTGGTCAACTCTGGGTATCACGACTCACACTACTCATGGTGGCAGATATGCCACCTATCTTCTATATCACTCATCTTCTGTATTTAGACCACATACTAAGTGCTTACCAAGTCTTCTCGAATACTCGGCGATGTGCTGTTTTCGGCGATCATGTACACCATAGGCGATTGGCGATCATGTGAAATCTTCACACACGGCGATCATGCGCAAAATGGGCGATTACTGATTTCATACGGGGGAAGTCGGAGGCCGCCGCCTTCTTCAACAAACGGCGATCTCATTGACTTCTAAGCTACACCTTCCTTTCTCTTACCCTTCTTGATTCACGTGCCCCCCCCCCTTCAAGCACGCCCACGTGATTACCTCACGATAAAGTCATCGCACCTGACTACTTGGTTAGTACAATGGTCAACCGACCGCCCTCCATTAGCTGACCCCAGACCTTGGGCGACGTCCGAGGTCTGACCACTATGATATTTTCTATTTTTATGTCCTTTTTATTTTAAATAATAACATACTCAGAAATTATTTAAAATCTATCACTTCTATTCCAAATAATTTATAGGTCCTTACATCAAGAGCACTATTTGATTAGTAGTTGCATCAGTTACTCGAAATGCATTACCTTGCTATGTTTGGATTTGTTATTAAGTCATGGTATTTGCATCGTATAAGTGTGAAGTAATCGAATACATGATGGTTGTGTCTATAAAAAGCATGCATTATCACCATATTGGTCTAGGCATAGCATGATATCATAAATAAACTGTTCATACATATATGCATAGTATTGGAAATTATTTTGAAGATTACAGAAGGAACTATAAGCGGCAACGCTTTTTAGCCGCTGATGTGGACACGTGAACGCTGATGAGGAGGTCGCCGTAGGCGAGCAACTTAGTCTCTTCGCTGAGCTTGCTGAAACAAGCTCAGCTCGAGACTGGGGGGCTTGTGTAGTGGACCAGATCTCAGTCCTCGGATATCAGATATCGGTGCTTGCGACAGGCAGGTCAGCTCGACTGTTTGGTCGAGAGGGTTTCAATTAGTTCTTTGTTGCATGATATAATCTTAAAGATATAGGCGTGCATTTAAAACATAATGCCTATTTGTGATTTACTCCTTAAAGATAAAGGATAATGTTCCCAGTGATATTCCAGTTGAGATTTTATTCTCTCTGGAGTGGTTGCATATGTTATACATAAAAGTATGTAAACATACTTGAAACAGATTTAATCTTGGGGAACGATATCCAAGTTGGTATCCAGGTGGTTATTCAGTTGCACTCCAAGGAGAAAGAAATCCACACAGTTGTGCTGTTAAGATTACACACACCGTAACATAATTCTCTCCCATTGAATATTCTCTCACTAGAGATAAGATTCTTGTATGGGAAGTTGGTTACCAGTGGTAACTTAATGACACTTTATAAAAGGGGCTTAAGGTCCCAGGTGAAGGTACGCAATTCTGAATACACTTTTTGAATAGTGAAGCTATTTGTTTCTTATTCTTTCATAAAGCCCTTACTGACTTGATCGTCGGAGTGTGATCGGCTGTAAGGGCGCCCTCTGTCTCAACAGGTGAAGCACCAAACAACCAAGAGAAGTGAAGATTTCAGAGGAGACAGACAGAGCCTGAACCAATCATCGGAGTCAACCGACAACCAAGTCAACCGGCAAGAACACTTCTTGTGTGTGTGTGTGAGAGAGAGAGAGAGAGAGAGATTCCTTAATGAGAGACAGATGCCTTAAAGAGAGAGATGCCTTAGAGAGAGTGAGAGAGTTTTTTTTTGGTTTTTGGTTTTTATGTCTTTTGTTTTTTTTTTTTCTAATTTTTTGTCAAGTTTATTGTGTGTGTGATAGAGAGAGAAAGAGAGAGAGAGAGATTCCTTAAAGAGAGATAGATTCCTTAGAGAGAGATGCTAGAGAGAGAGAAAGAAAGAGAGAGATTCCTTAGAGAGAGTGAGAGAGTTTTTTTTTTTTGGTTTTTTGTTTTTGTTTTTCTGTAAAGCTTTGTGTGTGTGTGTGTCGGTGAGAGAGAGAGAGAGAGAGAGATTCCTTCAACAGAGAGAAAGAGATGCCTTAGAGAGAGAGATTGAGAGAGTTTTTTTTTTCTTTTTTCTTTTTGGTTTTTTTGTTTTTTTTTAATGCTTTTTTTTGTAATTTTCTGTAAAGCTTAGTGTGTGTGTGTGTGAGAGAGAGAAATTCCTTAAACAGAGAGAAAGAGATGCCTTAGAGAGAGAGAAAGGGAGAGTTTTTTTTTTTTCTAATTTTTTGTCCAGCTTATTGTGTGTGTGTGAGAGAGACAGAGAGATAGAGATTCCTTAAAGACAGACAAATGCCTTACAGAAAGGGATGCCTTGGAGAGAGAGAGATTCAGAAACAGAGAGAGAGTGAGAGAGTTTTTTTTTTATGGTTTTTTTTTTTGTAATTTTTTGTAAAGCTTAGTGTGTGTGTGTGAGAGAGAGATGCCTTATAAAGAGAGTGAGAGAGTTTTTTTTTTCTTTTTGTTCTAATTTTTTGTGAAGTTTTGTGTGTGTGCGTGAGAGAGAGAGAGATTCCTTAAAGAGAGACAGTTGCCATAGAGAGATACCTTAGAAAGAGAGTGAGAGAGTTTTTTTTTTGGTTTTTTGTTTTTTATTTTTTGTTTTCTAATTTTCAGTCAAGCTTATTGTGTGTGTGTGTGAGAGAGAGAGATTCCTTAAAGAGAGAGATGCCTAAGAGATAGATGCCTTAGAGAGAGAGTGAGAGATTTTTATTTTTTTTTGGTTTTTTTTTTCTAATTTTCTTCAAGCTTATTTTGTGTGTGTTTGAGAGAGAGAGAGTGAGAGTGAAAGAGGTTTTTTTTTTTGGTATTTTTGTATTATTTTTTTTTCTAATTTTCTGTCAAGCTTATTGTGTGTGTGTGGGAGAGAGAGAGTGAGAGAGAGAGAGTGAGAGAGAGAGAGAGAGAGATTCCTTAAAGATTGACAGATGCCTTATAGAGAGAGATGCCTTAGAGAGAGAGAGAATTTTGTTTTTTTTTTTTTTTTGTCTTTTTATTTTTTATTTTTTTTCTAATTTTTCTAATTTTTTCAAGCTTATTATGTGTGTGTGTGAGAGAGAGAGAGAGAGATTCCTTAAAGAGAGAGAGATGCCTCAGAGAGACAGAGAGATGCCTTAGAGAGAGAGTGAGAGAGTCTTTTTTTTTGGGTTTTTTGTTTTTTATTTTTTTATTTTTTTCTAGTTTTCTGTCAAGCTTATTGTGTGTGTGAGAGAGAGAGAGAGATTCCTTAAAGAGAGACAGATGCCTTAGAGAGAGAAAGAGAGATGCCTTAGAGAGAGAGTGAGAGAGAGAGATTCCTTAAAGAGAGACAGATGCCTTAGAGAGAGATGCCTTAGAGAGAGTGAGAGAGAGATGCCTTAGAGAGAGTGATAGACTCTTTATTTTTTTTGGTTTTTTTGTTTTTTTTTTTCTAGTTTCTGTCAAGCTTATTGTGTGTGTGTCAGAGAGAGAGAGAGATTCCTGTAGTTGCTAGACCTCGGACGTCGACACATGAGTGAGAGGTCAGCACAGGAGAGGTCGGCATGGTAGGGCCCATAGAGGGGTCCACAGAATTACACGTGCCAAGGTACGAAACCAGATTCACGGATATGCCATGCATGCAGGATGTGTTCAAGACGTAAGGTTCTGACACGATAGAATTATCCTTAGAAACGCATGGGAGGCATGTGAAGGTTTTGAGGCACGTGAGATATTAAGTGATTAGATAAGTTTGGGCTGGCGGCGCTGGGTTAGACACTGAAACCCTAGCGGTCACTCCTTAAGTTACGCTCTCCAGAAAAGAGATAGGCCCACGAGAGTTGCACTCTAGGAAAGGAAGGTTGTCACGATATTATAGGGAGATTGTGCCCTACAATCCCGAGAAGATAACCCTAAATTCGCTAGAGGCAGCACTTGGGCAGGGGCATGCAGGTGGTAGGTAACCTAAAAACAGCTATATAATGGGGTAACGCCCAAGGTAAACACGGGTTCACACACCAACACAATTCTTTGTAAGCTTAGAGTTCTCATACACTCTCGGCTTGAGATACTTTAGTTATTTGATGTTTCTTGCCCTGTACAGACTTGAGCGTCGAAGTGAAATTACAGGTAGGGCCTCTCCGCTCCAACGGAGCCACCACTACAAAGTAAAAAGGAGTCCCCATTTATTTCAGAGTCAACGACCACCGAGTCAACTGGGGAGAACATTTGGCACCCACCGTGAGGCCCGATAAAACTAGGTCCCATCCACAATCGTGACCAGTAGAACCAATCAACATGAGGAGTACAAGGCAAGGTGGTTCTGGAAGAGATGAGGGCGATCAAACCACAACCATCCAAGAACTCATGCAGACGATCCAAAACCTTCAGCAGCGTTTGCAGCATCTGCCGCCAACCAAGATCAATTTAGGGCAAACCTAAATGCATCGTTGGCTGAAAACGAAGAACTACGCAGGGCTAATGAAGAGTTGAGGAGAGGGATTGGAGAACGTGTGGTGGCGGATCCAGGGGTGCCACCTCCAGCTAGGGTTCGCCCCTTGCCTTTCTCTCCAGAGATCATGGAGACGGTCATACCAGCGTCCTTTGTGATCCCAAAAATCTCTTCCACTGGAGTTGAGGATCCAGAGGCCCACATCACGGCTTTCCACACCCAGATGATGATCTCTGGAGGGACAGACGCTATGCACTGTAAGTTATTTATGGGTACTTTTGCAGGTATGGCTTTTAACTGGTTCATAGGGCTCCCAGATGGACACATCATGTCTTTTGGCCAATTAACGAAGTTGTTCAAGAAACAGTTCATTGTCAATCGCGCATGTCCACCTGTCGTGTTTGATCTCTTTGATGTGAGGCCATTCCTTGAAGAACCACTGAAAGACTTCCTAAACCGGTTTGCAGCACTCGTGGTCAGACTACAGATGAAAGATGAGGCCATGATCGTGCATGCATTTGAAAGAGGAATCCTTCCAGGGCCCTTTAGTGACGCGTTTATAAGGTGCCCATCCAGGACTTTCGAGGAGATTTAGTGCCGCACTGTGGCACATATCACAGCTGAAGGACGTGTGGCAGAGAAGCGTGCTAGAGTGGAATCGCCCAAAGCCCGTTTACCAGGGCGTACTCAGCCCTTGAGGGTACATAAGGCCACTACAGAGAAGAAGGCCAAGGTAACACCGTATGAGCCCAGAAAGCCTAAGCCCGTGAGGCACAGTTTCAAGATAAAGCTCAAGGAATTGATAGCCATTCCCAAGGTGGCAAACAGGTTGAAATTTTCCCCAAAGTCTGACAAGAAGCTGGGCCCACACAAGAACAAGTGGTGTGACTTCCATCAAACGCATGGTCACACTCTAAGCAACTGTCTCTACTTGGGGTATCAGATAGACGACCTGGTAAGGATCGGTTTTTTAACGGACTATTTGCAGCAACCTCAGGGAAACTTTGCATTGACTGCCCCTACGACAGATCAAGGGCACGAGGTACCCATTCATGGGGAAATCAACACTATATCTGGGGGTTTCTCGGGTGGAGGCTGTACTGCCTCTCAGCTGAGGAAGTACGCCAGAGAGGTAATGGGCGTTGGGGAGGTAGACCTCGACCGGTTCCCCGAGCCTGACATTACTTTCACAAAGGTAGATAGGGCCAACGTGGTCCCTCATGACAATGACCCCATTATGATCTCGGTTGTGACCGCGGGAAGGAGGGTGCACCGAGTCTTGGTTGATCAGGGAAGCTTGGCAGATGTGATGTTCTGGCCGACCTTCAATAAACTACAGCTATCTCCCGACCAGTTGAGGCCCTATGATGGATGCTTGTATGGATTTGCTGGAGGCCAGGTGGAGGTCAGAGGATACATTGAGTTGAGAACCACGTTCATAGATGACAAAGCATCACGCATAGTTAACATCAGGTATCTTGCAGTCAATGCACCATCTGCTTATAACGTTCTTTTGGGCAGGCCTGCTTTGAATAGGCTGGGAGCAGTACCTTCGTCGAGACACATGAAGTTAAAGCTCCCCTCCCTTGAGGGCGTGGTGATTACTATGAGGTCAGACCAGAAGACAGCTCGAAAGTGCTACGAAGATAGCCTTAAAACTAAAAGAGGTGTATGCGCTGTGACCACCGGGCCGCCTAGGGACAAGGAGGACATCCGCATGGAGGTTGCTCCAGACGAGCATGTCGAGCCCGCGGAGGGAGTCGTGGAACGAAAGGTCGGGGGTAAGCCCTTCAAGCTGGGAAGATCATTGAGCCAGGAGACACAGGATCAGGTCGCTGGGGTCTTGGCCCGACATCTGGATGCTTTTGCGTGGACCGCCTCCAACATGCCAGGAATAGACCCCGATTTTCTGTGCCACCGTCTCACCATGGACCCCCAAGTCAAACCTGTCCATCAAAGACGACGAAAGTTCAATGAAGAAAGGCGGTAGGTCATTAAGCTGGAGACCCAGAAGCTGTTAGAGGCCGGTCACATAAGGGAGATCCAGTACCCTGAGTGGCTGGCCAATGTGGTGTTAGTAAAAAAGGCTAATGGCAAGTGGAGAATGTGTGTCGACTTCACTGATCTGAACAAGGCTTTCCTCAAGGATTCATACCTGCTTCCAAACATTGATGCCCTGGTAGACAGCGCCTCAGAATGCAAACTTCTTAGGTTTTTGGATGCGTTCTCTGGGTATAACCAGATACGGATGCACCGAAAGGATGAAAGCAAGACAGCGTTCATGACAGAGCACTCTAGTTACTATTATAAGGTGATGCCTTTTGGTCTGAAGAATGCATGAGCAACGTATCAGAGGCTGATGGACAGAATACTCGCCCCTATGATTAGGCAAAATGTGCAGGCATATGTGGATGACATGGTTGTCACCTCTCAGGAGAAAGACCAGCATGTAGCGGACCTAGAGGAGCTCTTTAGCACCATTTCAAAGTATAATCTCAAGTTGAACCCTGAAAAATGTGTGTTCAGGGTGGAAGCAGGAAAATTCTTGGGATTAATGCTGACTGAACGAGGAATAGAGGCCAACCCAGAGAAATGTGCAGCCATAGTAAAGATGCAAAGTCTGGTTTCATTGAAGGTGGTACAGCAACTAACAGGTCGTCTAGCCGCCTTGTCACGTTTCGTTTCCGTAGGGAGCGAAAGGGGTTACCCTTTTTTCCAATGTCTGAAAAGAAGTAATAAGTTTGCGTGGACTGATAAGTGTGAAGTCATTCCTTGAACTAAAAGGAGTATCTGGCTAGTCCTCCAGTGTTGCGTAAGCCACGACCAGGTCTCCCACTTTGTTTGTACTTCGCCATCACTGAGAGGCAATCAGTTAGGTTCTTGTCCAGGAGCAGGACCAAGCACAGCGGCCGATATACTTTGTCAGCAAGGTCTTACAGGGACCAGAAGTAAGATATCAGGTCATTGAGAAGGCGGCCCTAGCCGTGGTTTTCTTCGCGAGAAGGCTCCGTTATTATTTTCATAGCTTCACAATCATTGTAATGACAAACCTCCCAATTCAAAAGGTCCTACAAAAACCAGATGTGGCAGGGAGAATGATTCATTGGGCGGTGGAGTTATCTGAATTTGACGTACAGTATGAACCACGAGGGCCCGTCAAAGGTCAAGTATATGCAGATTTTGTGGCAGAACTCTCCGCAAAGGTCACTCAGTAGGAGGAGGCAGGTTTTAGGTGGGTCCTATCAGTCGATGGGTCATCAAACCAGCAGGGTAGTGGAGCCGGGGTGATCTTGGAAGGACCAGGAGGAGTCCTTATAGAGCAGGCTCTGTGTTTTGCTTTTAAAGCAAGTAACAACCAGGCAAAATACGAGGCTTTGATTGCGTGAATGCTCTAGCAAAGGAGATGGGTGCAGAATGTCTACTAGTCAAGAGTGATTCACTGTTGGTCACGGGGTAGGTAACAGGTGAATACCAGGCCAAAGATCCACAGATGGCCGCCTACCTTGAGTATGTAGAACTTTTGAAGAGGACGTTTATGGAGTTTGAATTGCTACATGTCCCTCGTGAACAGAATGCCAGAGCTGACTTGTTAGCAAAACTTGCCAACTTAGGCAAGGGGGGCAAACAGAGGACTGTTATTCAAGAAACTCTGGGGGCACCTCGAATGGCTACAGAGGATGGTATCGATATACAGGTGATAAATGTCTTAGGTACGGGGGCAAGGAGTCTTAAGTCTCTTACTCAGGAGACGTTGAGGACACCCCGCCTAAGCTCGTATGGTCCACCAGGGGAGAGGTTGTCACAGGTTTACTTGGTCAAAGAAGGAGAAACATGGATGATGCCCTATAAACGATATCTAGCTGAAGGGACACTCCCCGTAGATACAACAGAGGCCAAGAACGTAAAGAGAAATGCAGCCCGTTACACTCTGATTGACGGTAAGCTATTTAGGCATGGCTACACCCATCCTATTCTTACCTGTGTAAGTGGAGCGCAGTGTACCCGTATCATCGCTGAACTCCACAAAGGCATATGCGGGAGTCACATTGGTGGCCGAGCTTTGTCGGCTAAGGTCATTCGGGCAGGGTATTATTGGCCAACGATGAGGGAAGATTGCATAAGATACGCACAACGGTGCAAGAAGTGCCAACAGCATGCAGACTGGCATAACACACCCCTAGAAGAATTGAGATCCCTCCACAGTCCATGGCCTTTCCACACTTGGGGAATCGATATTCTAGGACCTTTTCCTCTCAAGCAGATGAAGTACCTCGTGGTGGCCATTGAATATTTCACCAAATGGATCGAGGTTGAACCGGTGGCACAGATCACGGTGCACAAGGTTCAGCACTTCGTGTGGAAGAATATAGTGTGTCATTTTGGAATACCAAAGCGTTTAGTATCGGATAATGGTACCCAGTTTGCAAGCCAACAGTTGGGAAAATTGTGCACAGAGCTTGGTATCAAACACGTTTTTGCATCAGTCGAGCATCCACAAACTAATGGGCAGGTCGAGTCGGCTAACAGAGTCCTACTAAGGGGATTAAAAAGGAGACTGGAGAAGGCTAAGGGAGCGTGGGTGGAGGAAGTTCCCAGGATTGTGTGGGCGTATCACACTACCCCGCAGTCTACTACTAAGGAAACACCCTTTAGTTTGGTATATGGGTCAGATGCCATGATTCCAGTAGAAATTCAAAAAAGCTCACCACGTTTCCAAAACTTTGTGGCGGAAGAATCTAATGAAGAAAGAAGGGTGAACTTGGATCTACTGGACAAAGTCAGAGAAAAAGCCCGCATCAGGTCGGAAGCTTTAAAAAGGAGGGTAGAATGCCAGTACAAGTCTAAGCTGAAACCTCGACAGTTCCAAGTAGCAGACTTGGTGATTCGAAAGGCCCATCCATACCAGTTGGAAAATAAGTTATCCCCCAAGTGGACTGGACCGTTTCGTGTAACCGAGGCCCTTGGAAACGGAGCTTACAGGTTGGAGACCCTGGATGGTGGGGCGATCCCACGAACATGGAAATGCTGCCAACCTCAAGTTTTATTTTAGTTAATTACTTTGTGATTCTATTGCAGTTAGTTATTTTGTATTCAGCACAGTTGTATCATTCAGTGAATGGGACACTCTTTTTCCCTACGGGGTTTTTTAACGAGGTCACCCAATAAAAGAAAAGAAAAGAATTGAGAAAGAGATGTTTGTGTTGAAAAGTGAAGTAAAGTTCTCCGTGGCTTAACCAGCCAAGGTCGAGGCGCGTAAGTGAACCTCTCTTACCTTATTAAAGAAAGGTGGAGAATAGTATGGTTCCAAGTAAAGACCTCCATGGCCTAATAGTCGAGGTCGAGCCATGTAAAAGTCTTCTTCCTTGACTTTTTACAGCAAGGTGGAGGCAAGTTTACAGCGAGGTTGAGGCAAGTTAAAGACCTCTTCCTCGACTTTTTACAGTGAGGTCGAGGGAAGTTAAAGACCTCTCACTCGACTTTATACAGCGAGGTCGAGGCAAGTGAAGTCTTCCTTGGCTTATTAGTTGAGGTCGACAAAGATGAGGTCTTCCTTGACGAAGGAGTTGAGGTCGACAAAGATGAGGTCTTCCTTAACGAAGGATTTAAGGTCGACAAAGATGAGGTCTTCCTTGACGAAGGAGTTAAGGTCGACCAAGATGAGGTCTTCCTTGACGAAGGGGTTGAGGTCGACCAAGATGAGGTCTTCCTTGACGAAGGAGTTGAGGTCAACCAAGATGAGGTTTTCCTTGACGAAGGAGTTGAGGTCGACCAAGATGGGGTCCTCTTTGGCTTATCAGTCGAGGTCGACAGAGATGAGGTCCTCCTTGGCCTATCAGTCGAGGTCGATAGAGATGAGGTCCTCCTTGGCCTATCAGTCGAGGTCGACAGAGATGAGGTCCTCCTTGGCTTATTAGTCAAGGTCAACAAAAATAAGTTTTGCTTTGGCTTGCAAACCAAGAGCGACCCCAGGGAATCCTCTTCTGAGGATCACGTGGAGAATTAGAGATACAAGTTAACAAGTACCACACGGTCGAGGTTGCTTAGAGGTGTTACTTGGGACGCAGATATTGAAGTAAAGAAATACAGATCAGACAAGTACATGCTTGTAAGGTTGTCAAGGCATATTATAAGTTAAGAAATAAAATATGCAGGAAAAGGGATGATCCGGTCGGTCATCGGTAGTCGATGATGTCAGCAGCAGTTGACCACGTGGACCGTTCACGGGGTGACACGTGGTAGAGGATAGCGGGTGAATCAGGGAGGCGATCACTCAGAATGGTGATCGGTGGTCGGTGGCTAAAGGACCACCACCCGCAGATCAGTGTCAGGTGAGCGCCTGGAGGCAAAGCGCGATGAGCGCCTGGAAGCAGAGCGCGAGAAGTAAAGAAGCACTGATCAGTCATCGGGGGTTTTCTGTTAACACACAGAGCGTTATGCAAGAAGCACAGATCAGTGATCGCCTATCACCATGTGTGAGGATGAATAATCGCCTATCACCCTGCGCGAGGATCAGTAATCGCCTATCGCCGTGTGTGAGGATGATTAATCGCCTATCACCCTGCGTGAGGATCAGTAATCGCCTAGATTGCACATGATCGCCGTGTGTGAAGGTTAGGAGATCAGGTGGTCAGCAAGTCGCCGAAAGAGCACATCGTCGGGTATTTGAGAAGACTTCGCAAGCACTTGTTGTATGGTCTAAATACAGAGGATAAGTGGCATATCTGCCACCATGTGTAGTGTGAGTCGTGATACCCAGTGTTAATCAGTTTATCATGTTAAGGTTGCGCTCAGGGTAGCCTGTGCACTAAGCTACTCCCTGTGTGGATAACTTAGTCGCAGGAGCAAAGTGGAAGTAACGTTTCAGTTGCAGGTACTCCAGATGGCGACACATGTATGACCAGATGTTATCCACGTGTCGAGAGGAATAACCGTTAGGAGAGAGAAAGACTCAGTTATATATACGAAATTCTTAACGGAATTAGAGGGAGATTCATTTTTGGTTGTGATTCACTTGTACACGGTTCTAAGTTTTCTTTGAAGTTCTTTGTTGATTCAATCACTGACTTGAGCGTCGGAGCGCGACCGGCTGCAGAGGCGCCATATTGTTCTTTCAGGTGTCTTGGAGGATTCTCATGTGGAGGTCATTGGTGTGCTTGGCGTGAAGCTGGTGAGGACGAGGTGCGAGAAGGAGAAGCTCTAGCGCTTTGGTCAAGAGGCTGGATCATCAAGTGCCCACCGTGGGGCCGTGTAAACTGTGATTCCCATCCACAGTTGAGTTTGTGAGGTTTTCGGTAGTTTCTGTTCGATTGCTTGCTGCTGCAATCGGTTTTCTGGAGGTTTAGACCGTTTGAGTTGAAGTTCAATCGGTGAAGAGTGGTTTTCTGGAGGTTTTTACCGATTGATTCCTGGATCGAACGTTGTGCGAAGGAAGTTGAAGGTTTCTTGAGCGTTGTTGCAAGATAGGTTTTGCGTGTTGAAAGGCAACTGCTTGAGTTCAGTTGTGCCACAATCTGAAAAGAATAACGTGACGATGTCGCAAATGCTGGAGATGATGCGTGTTTTGCAAGAAAATGTGGCAGCATCGCGCGTCGAGCAGACGAAGATGCACGATGACCTGGTCGCCTCTCAGGCCAGGAACGAAGAGTTGAGTAAGGTTAATGAAGAGTTACGTCAGGCTCTTCGCGAGCAGAGGGAAAGTGCTGCGACCAGCGGAGGTGCGCCACCGTCTCCGCCACGAGTTTTTCCAATGCCATTTTCGCAGGCGATCATGGATGCTGCGATTCCAGCAAACATAACGGCGGTGAAGGCCTCCTTCACTGGAGTGGAAGATCCAGAGGCTCACCTTACCGCATTTCATACGCAGATGATGTTGTCAGGAGGATCGGATGCGGCCTACTGCAAGATGTTCATGAGCACTCTCCACAGCACAGCGTTGGATTGGTTTGTAAGCTTACCTACTGGACACATCTCTAGTTTCCAGCAATTCTCCAAGCTTTTTGTCGATCAGTACATTGTGAATAAGGCGCCACCTATGGTGTCGTATGACCTGTTCGACGTAAGGCAGTTCCAGGGGGAATCTTTGAAGGACTATCTGAATAGATTTGGAGCTCAGATAGTCCGATTACCAGGTAAAGATGAGGAGATATTCGTGCACGCCTTCAAGAAGGGCGTACTACCTGGACCTTTCAGCAAATCGTTAATCAGGAGCCATCCTGCGACGTTTGCAGAGATTCGGCGACATGCTGTGGCTCACATCGCCGCTGAGAATGAAGTGATAGAGAAGAGAGGGAATATGGCTCCTGCGAAACCACGTGCCCAATCCAAGACTCAGCCTCAGAGGGTGTTGGAAATGACGGCGGTGAAAAAGGATCAAAGGACATACCGTCCTTATGATCCAAAGAAAAGCAAAGGCAATGGCAGTAATAGAGGAAAAGGGCCAGGTCGCCCGAGGGAATTCAAGCGCCCTCCGAGGCATGAATTCGTGATGGGATTGGCAGACCTGATCGCCATTCCCAATATAGCAGCCAAGCTGAAGGTGCCTGAAAAGGTGTGGGATAAGGTATTGGGGCCAAAGCCAGACGCGTGGTGTGAATTCCACAAAAGTTTTGGCCACACCCTTGATTCTTGCCTGTTGCTGGGATACCAACTCGACGAGTTGGTTAGAAGTGGATTTCTGAAGGACTATTTGCTGGAGAAGAAGGCAGCAAATGCGTCGAGCTCCCATTCGGCGAGCAGCGAGGGCCAACAACATGAAGTGCCCATTCACGGGGAAATCCACACTATAGCTGGAGGTTTCTCAGGAGGTGGGTGCACTGCGTCACAGCGCAAGAAGTATGCTCGATCTGTGATGGCGGTGGAAGCATTCAAGGACCACTCGCCCGATGTGGACATCACGTTTACCAAAGAAGACCTTAGGGATGTTGTACCACATGACAATGATCCTATAGTGATCTCACTTGTCACGGCAGGAAGGAAGATCCACCGAGTGCTGGTTGACCAGGGAAGTTTGGCTGATGTTATGTTCTGGCCAACTTTCAACAAGTTGCAGCTGCCCCTTGACCAGCTGAGACCTTATGGGGGATGTTTGTATGGTTTCGCCGGCGATCAGGTGGAGGTCAGGGGGTATATTGAGTTGAGAACCACATTCACGGATGACGCGGCTTCAAGAACGGAGAAAATCAAGTACCTTGTTGTGAATGCCCCCTCAACATACAACATCTTGTTAGGGAGGCCAACTCTCAACCGGATAGGGGTAGTGCCTTCAACAAGGCACATGAAGGTTAAGCTCCCTTCAATGGAAGGTGTGGTAATAACCCTGCGATCTGATCAAAAGGAGGCAAAGAAGTGTTACGAAAACAGCCTCAAGAACAGGCGATCAGTAAGCTACGTCACAACCACCCCGCCTCCTAGCATGGAATCAAGGCGAGAAGGGGGGCAAGTCATCGATGTTGCGATGGAGGTGATCGCCGAGGGGAGTGCACGTATGGTAGGTGTTGAGGAAGGAGGTGGAAATGCTGATCGCCCTGAGAAGGCTAGGGAGACAGGGATCGCCAGAGCAGTGATCGCCAGTGAAAGGAGACTTCAACCAGTGGAAGAGTGGGTTGAAAGGAAGATAAAAGGCAAGGTCTTCAAGCTGGGGAAATCCCTGGAGCGCGAGGCACGAGACCAGATCGCCGGGGTGTTGGAAAGGCATCTGGACGCGTTTGCGTGGTCTGCTTCAGATATGCCTGGTATCGACCCTGATTTCTTGTGCCATCATCTGGCAATGGACCCCCAGGTTAGACCAGTGCGACAAAGAAGGCGAAAGTTCAACGAGGAGAAGAGGCAGGCGATCAGAGATGAAACGCAGAAGCTCCTCGCAGCAGGCCACATTCGGGAGATCCAATACCCCGAGTGGCTCGCTAATGTCGTGCTGGTTAAGAAGAGCAACGGGAAATGGCGCATGTGCGTCGATTTCACGGATTTAAACAAGGCTTGTCCAAAGGACTCATATCCTTTGCCAAGTATAGACGCCCTGGTTGACAGCGCAGCAGGGTGCAAATTGTTGAGCTTTCTGGATGCCTTCTCGGGGTATAATCAGATCAAGATGCATCCTATGGATGAGGAGAAGACTGCCTTCATGACAGAGAGATCGTGCTACTGCTACAAAGTAATGCCATTTGGGCTGAAGAACGCTGGGGCCACGTACCAGAGGTTAATGGATAAGGTACTTGCACCAATGCTGGGGAGAAATGTGCAGGCTTATGTTGATGATATGCTGGTGACTTCCCTGGAGAGGAGCAGCCACATCTCGGACTTGGAAGAGTTCTTTGTCACGATAGCCAAGTATAGGCTGAAACTGAATCCTGAGAAGTGCATCTTTGGCGTGGAGGTGGGGAAATTTCTAGGTTTTCTCTTGACTGAAAGAGGAATAGAGGCAAACCCCGATAAGTGTGCTGCTATTATGGCGATGAGAAGCCACAGCTACGGTGAAGGAGGTGCAGCAGCTTACAGGTCGGATGGCTGCTCTCTCACACTTTATGTCAGCTAGCGGCGAGAAGGGCCACCCTTATTTTCAATGTTTAAAGAGAAACAACAGGTTTGTCTGGACCAAGGAGTGTGAAGAAGCTTTCGTGAAGCTTAAAGTATATTTAGCAAGCCCGTCGGTGCTGTGTAAACCGTTAGTTGGAGTGCCTCTCAGGTTGTATTTCGCTGTGACTGAGAGAGCGGTGAGTGCGGTGCTTGTCCAAGACCAAAATCAGGTCCAGAAGCCCATTTATTTTGTGAGCAAGGTGCTACAAGGTCCTGAAGTGAGGTATCAAGCCTTGGAGAAAGCTGCTTTAGCGGTTGTGTTTTCGGCGAGGAGGTTGCGTCATTACTTTCAGAGCTTCACTGTCCTGATAATGACCGATTTGCCCATTCAGAAGGTTCTGAAGAAACCTGATGTAGCTGGAAGAATGGTGAAATAGGCAGTAGAACTGTCAGAGTTCGACATTAAATATGAACCTCGAGGGCCAATTAAGGGGCAGATTTTCGCTGATTTTGTCGTCGAGCTCTCGTTAGAGGCAACTCATGTCGAAGGAGATGGCTTTCGTTGGGTCCTTTCGGTAGATGGATCGTCGAACCAGCAGGGTAGCGGTGCTGGAGTCATTCTGGAGGGGCCAACGGCGTGCTGATAGAACAGTCCCTAAGGTTCGCTTTCAAAGCCAGCAACAATCAGGCAGAATATGAGGCATTGATTGCAGGTATCTTGTTGGCCAAGGAGATGGGGGCTAAAGTGTTGGTGGCCAAAAGTGACTCGTTGCTGGTCAAAGGGCAAGTAGGGGGTGAGTTCCAAGCCAAGGACCCGCAGATGGCGACTTACTTGGCATATGTGCAGGAGTTGAAGAGTTCTTTTACCTTATTTGAGGTAGTGCATATACCAAGGGAGCAAAATGCCCGAGCTGACTTGCTGGCCAAGCTCGCCAGTTCGGGCAAGGGGGGCAGACTGAGGACTGTTATTCAAGAAACATTGAGACACCAAGGGCGTTTGTGGCAGATCACCAGGTGCTTCAAGTGAGCAAGTCGCCAGGGGGAGCGGCGAGGAGTCACAAGTCTTTGACTCAGGAGACCTTGAGAACGCCAAGGATAAGGGCGTCTCCTGTGGATGAAATGAACGTCGTGCAGGTCTGTACCACACATAAGCCAGATACATGGATTACACAGTACCAGCGTTACTTAGCCGATGGCTTGCTCCCAGTAGATCCGGCAGAGTCCAGGAAGATCAAGAAGAACTATGCCAAGTTTACCATGATAGATGGCGAGTTGTACAGGTTTGGGTTCACACACCCACTCCTGGTGTGTATACACGGGGAGAAATGCACGGCGATTATGGCTGAGCTCCATGAAGGCATATGCGGGAGTCACGTCGGGGGTCGAGCTCTAGCTGCTAGAACTCTTCGTGCAGGTTATTACTGGCCGACAATGAGAGAGGATTGCAAGAGGTACGCCCAGTGTTGCAAGCAGTGCCAGCAGCACGCCGACTGGCACAAGGCGCCTCCAGAAGAGCTTAAGTCGATTTATAGCCCTTGGCCATTCCATACATAGGGAATCGACATTCTGGGGCCCTTTCCAATGGCGATCCGGCAAAGGAAGTACTTGGTGGTGGCGATCGAGTACTTCACTAAGTGGATTGAAGCAGATCCAGTTGCCCAAATCACAGCACCCAAGATTGAAAACTGTGTGGAAGAACATTGTGTGCCGATTTGGGGTGCCTAAGCATCTAGTATCGGATAATGGGACTCAGTTTGCAAGCCACCTGTTGAAGAAGCTGTGTGAGGATGTGGGAATTCAACAAGTGTTTGCATCCGTGGAGCATCCACAGACGAATGGCCAGGTAGAATCCGCTAATCGGGTTCTGTTGAGAGGTTTGAAGAGGAGATTAGATAAAGCTAAAGGATCGTGGGCTGATGAGGTACCTCGCATAATTTGGGCGTACCACACAACTGAGCAGTCAGGCACCCATGAAACCCCTTTTAGTTTAATGTATGGCTGTGACACGATGATTCCAGTCAAAATCCAGGAGAGCTCGCCGAGATTTCAGCACTTTGTAGCAGAAGAATCAAATGAAGAGAGAAGAATGAACCTGGATTTACTGGATGAGGTCAGAGAGGAGGCAAAAGTGAAAGTGAAGCGGTAAAAAGAAGAATAGAACGAAGGTACAGTTCTAGAGTAATACCGAGGCAGTTCAGAAGCGGCGATCTGGTGATGAGGAAGGCCCACCAGTATGAGATGGAGAATAAGTTGTCACCCAAGTGGACAGGACCGTTTAGAATAACCGAAGCACTCGGGAACGGTGCCTACCGCTTGGAGACACTAGAAGGAGGGGCGATTCCTTGTACTTGGAACGCCACACACCTCAAATTTTATTTCAGTTAAAGCTTTGTAAGTAGTGCAAACTCAGGGGGATCATAAACAGTTTTGTAAAAACAGTTACAAGGGGGCACTCTTTTTTCCCTAAGGAGGGTTTTTAACGAGGCCACCCAAGAAATAAGATATTCAAAATTGAAATTTTGAAGGATATTGAAGTTTGTGTGCATATCGTCTTAAAGAAGTTTTTGAAAAACCTTATCACCTAAAGTGATGCGAGGTAGAAGTAAAATGAGTGTGCATGTTTTAAGTAAAAGTTTAAGACCTCATCGCCCTCAGGCGATTAGGGGCACAAGTGAAAAGTAAGACCTCATCGCCCTCAGGCGATTAGGGGCGCAAGTGAAAAGTTTTTAAAGTCCTCATCGCCTGGGGGCGATCGGAGGCATCCAGCGAAGTTCAAAGTCCTCGATGTTCTCGCGCATCTTGAGGCAAAAGAGGAAGTCCTCCTTGCCTTTGAGCAAGTGCAGGCGAGACAGAGGAAGTCCTCCTTGCCTTTGAGCAAGTGTAGGCAACAGAGGAAGTCCTCCTTGCCTTTGAGCAAGTGTAGGCAACAGAGGAAGTCCTCCTTGCCTTTGAGCAAGTGTAGGCAATAGAGGAAGTCCTCCTTGCCTTTGAGCAAGTGTAGGCAACAGAGGAAGTCCTCCTTGCCTTTGGGCAAGTGTAGGCAATAGAGGAAGTCCTCCTTGCCCTCGAGCAAGTGCAGGCAAGAAGAGTCCATATAAAGGAACGACAGGTGGAAAAGTGAATAGAAGTTTGCAAAAGGTGATCGCCCAAATTTAATTCGGCGAGTACCAGATCAGAAGAATTTTCTGGCGATGACGCAGAACACTTGGCAGGTCGGGTAAGTTGTATTTTTAATATCGGATAAGTTTAAAGTTTGTTGCCTAGTGAAAAGTTGGTTTGTGTGTTGAGATATTTCACCTTAAGTTCACGAGTTCTATTGGATGTCATCGCCCAGAATTAATATCTGAACAAATTTATATTTTTAAGTTAGTAGTTTGTTTAGTTTCAAGCAGGGTGTGAAAGGTCAAAGTTTTAGTTACATTGAAGTTACATTCGGTTAAGTGTGTTTCACCTGTTGCATTAGTCAAACGCACAAAGAAACAAATATGAAGCCAGTGACAAGGTAATAAAGGTGAACGTTGAAATTGATAAAAATATTCAAGTTACAGTTATGCAAATCAAAAGATAGATATGGGGGTGGAGATAAGGCGGTAAAGGGGGTTTCTAATCAACAGAAGGTACAATCTCCCCGTCTACCACCTCGTTGCATATAGAGATCATGGAAAGGTCCAGCTCGGGGTATTGGCACGCAATTTGCTCCAAAGCTGCATCGAACCCTGAGTTGAGGATTTGTGCAGAACTCTGGTCAAGCTCGTCGATCTGTTGGGTCAGTTCCTTTCTCTCCTTGAGAGCCTGAGCGAGATCGTCAGCGGTTTTCTGTTGATCCTCCCGAGTTTGGACAAGTTCTGCAGCAAGTCTTTGAGCTTCATTTTGGGCCTTGTCCAACCCGGTGGTTATTCTCTTGTTTTCCTCCTGAGCTTTGCCAAGTTCTGAGGTCATCCAGTTATTCTCTTCATCAGCCTTGGCAAGTTCGGCGAGGGCCTTATCTCTATTGCTCTCAACCACCCCAAGAGGACTTCTCGTTCAGTTGACTTCTTCTCCAGCCTTTCTACCCTCTTGGCATCCTCCTTCTGTTTAGCTTGCTGATCCGCCACTTGGGCCCGCATGGGAGCGAGTTTGCTCTCAAGCTCGATGTTTTAAATAGTTTTGGCTTGGAGTCTTTGGCGGAAATTAGCTGTCTCGTGGCGAGCTACACGAATTTCAGCACTCAAGGCGTCTTCCAGTCTTGTGTGCATGAGTTCTCGCACCATCATATCACAGGAAAGCTTGCTTGCCTCAGCTTTCAAGGAGTGATGCTCCTCCTATAAGCGAAGATTTTCTCTTTGGAGCTTGTGGATGAACTCTTGCATGCCTTTGAAGATCAAACTAGCTTGCCCTTCTATTAGCTTGCCCACTTGTGAGGATAAAGACCCCAACGACTCGGTGAGGAAACTGGGAATGGGAAAGGCAGGAGTTAGACCTTCTGGAAGCACCTGAGGCTGACTCTCACCACCACCCTCTGTTGCTTGGATGGCAAGGGGGGCTTCTAGGGGTGGCGGTGAGGTAGATTTTCCAGCTGCAGGAAGGGGAGAGGCCTCAGTGTCCTCAATCTCAATCAGGATGGGGCTAGCAGTAGAGGCCTGAGATTGAGCCCCTTCCCCGGCAGAATGGAAAGGAGTGGAAGCACTTGGAGGGTGTTCTGCAAAGTTGGGACTTCCACCTTCAGTTGAAGGTGGAGCGGCGGCTAGCGGTGGAGCTTGGACTATTTCTGAGGGAGCAGGAAGGGCTGGTAGTGGCATCGTATGGTCTGGCGAGGTCAATGAGGGAAGGTCTGTGGTAGGTATGTTGTTTTCTGGGAGTGTAGGTGGAGGAAGACCTGATGGTGCTGTTGTCGGGGGGTTTAGTGGCTTGGAGGCAGTTGGCCTTTGGCGTTTAGTAATGAGGCCATCTTCGGTGTCATTTTCCTCCTCGTCTTCAGATGCTACTTGAGGAGTTTTTCTTTTAAGCTTTTGGGGAGCTAGTTTCTTCCTAGTTTGAGGAGGTAGAGTTGTGGCAGGAGAAGAGCCTTCTGGGGGGGGCAGGAGAAGAGCCTTCTGGGGGGGTTCTCCCATGAAAAGCGGCGTCCTCAGCAACTGAGTTAGGGATAGTCTGGGAGCCCGCCGCGAGTTTGTGCTTCTTAGCCAGTGCACGAAGTTGAGCTATTTTGTTTTTCCCCAGCATCATGTCTGCATAAGACAAAAGTAAGAACAAGAGAGATGAGCAATCAGACAACAGCAGCAATTCGCAATTCAAGTAAATATGAGTAAAGACGGTCATGCACGAGGTGTATATGAGCAGTTATGCAAGCTTAGGTACAGAAGTTGAAAAACCCAACAGAAGAACAATACAGTTATTAAAAAACAAGGCTAAGTGAAGAGAGCAAGAGATAACCTATATGCTTGTCTAGCTGGCCCTCAAGAAACTCAAAGTTGATGATAGACGCTGTGGGAAGAATGATGTTGGAGGCGGCTACGCTTTTCCAGAAAAGGCAGAGGTCTCTGTCCAGTTCTCCCATGTTGTCAGGGCTCCTTGCCCTCCTGAAGCCATCCTTGGAGCCCCTATTTCCCTTGTCCACCAAGTACAAGGGAAAGCCATCGAGCAAGGAAGGGTCTTCGTCGTTTTCGTAAACCTTTACAAATTTTCCTTTCCAATCCTTGTAAGATTGCTGGAATATCGAGAAGAAAGACCTTCCAGCAATCCCGTTCAGGCTTACCCAGAGGCGATCTCCAGGATTTTTGGCTTCGAACAAGAATAGGAAAACATCCACTGAAGCAAGTAATCCTAGATGTGCACAGAGGATCTCGAATGCCCTCACGAACGCCCAGCTATTTGGGTGAAGCTGGGCAGGGGCAACGTCAAGCTCGGTTAAGAGCTCCCTCTCAAATCGGGTGAAGGGGAACCTAACCTTCACCTTTTTGAACATTGTCACGTAGACGAAGCAGAATGGTTCACCATTGCTAACTCTATCATCCGTGCAGATGGGTTCTCCAGGAAAGCATGGGACGACGGTGAGGTTGTCGTCGTGTTCTTTATGGAATGAGAGGTTAGGCTTATCCCCTCTCTTGAGACGCAGAATCTCAAGGGCAGAAGTTACTGAGGAGGTCTCCTTCAGCAACGTTGGCGAAGCCCAGGGATATAACGCTTGGTAATCATGGGAAGGTGGAGCAGCCCCTCTGGCTTGAGGATGGCCGGGGATGGATTAGGGCGAGAGGAGGTAGCGGGTCTCTCAGCTTGAGTTGCTGGAGCCCCAGAGGTTCTTGGGGAGATGCGCGACGACGAAGGGTTTGTTATGGGCAAGGCTCTACGAGTCTTAGGCGGAGGATTTCGCGACGATGGAGGAGGGTTATCAGTTGTTCTGTAGCGAACCATTGAAGAAACTGCAAAGAAAGAAAAAGGAAGAGATGAGGGCAAGTGACTCGAAGGAAAGGCTCAAAGAAGAAGGAAGAATGAACAAACGAGGGGTTCATAAGAACAGGGGTCGTCAGAAAAACCCTAAGTTACGAGAAAGATAAGAAGGCAGCCCACAGCGTATGCACCAGACAGATAAAGGATGATGTAAATCGGTTAAAATGCAGCAATCATCAGTAGAAGAGATAAAAAGGTTACCTTTGGATGATCAGAAAAGTGTCACAGAGGTTGGAGGTTGAAGAAGTCGAGGGGTCTCACAGAGAAATGATTTGAAAGTCTGAAGGCGAAGAAGAAGGTATGAAACAGTGAATGGCGCGAGTGTTTTAAGGGTTTTGAACGTTATAAGAAGCGGAAACGACAGTTAAAGAGGGTCATTGGTGTGTCCGCGTGTCATGCGATTAAAGGGGGGTGGTGAAACATTAGATCAACAAACAGTGTTAGTGCCAGAGTGTGCGCTCCTGTAGACCGCCAGAAGACGATTTCTTAGTCTTTTCGCTGGACCAGTCACAGCTCGAGACTGGGGGGCTTGTGATCCGGTCGGTCATCGGTAGTCGATGATGTCAGCAGTAGTTGACCACGTGGACCGTTCACGGGGTGACACGTGGTAGAGGATAGCGGGTGAATCAGGGAGGCGATCACTCAGAATGGTGATCGGTGGTCGGTGGCTAAAGGACCACCACCCGCAGATCAGTGTCAGGTGAGCGCCTGGAGGCAAAGCGCGATGAGCGCCTGGAAGCAGAGCGCGAGAAGTAAAGAAGCACTGATCAGTCATCAGGGGTTTTCTGTTAACACACAGAGCGTTATGCAAGAAGCACAGATCAGTGATCGCCTATCACCGTGTGTGAGGATGAATAATCGCCTATCACCCTGCGCGAGGATCAGTAATCGCCTATCGCCGTGTGTGAGGATGATTAATCGCCTATCACCCTGCGTGAGGATCAGTAATTGCCTAGATTGCACATGATCGCCGTGTGTGAAGGTTAGGAGATCAGGTGGTCAGCAAGTCGCCGAAAGAGCACATCGCCGGGTATTTGAGAAGACTTCGCAAGCACTTGTTGTATGGTCTAAATACAGAGGATAAGTGGCATATCTGCCACCATGTGTAGTGTGAGTCGTGATACCCAGTGTTAATCAGTTTATCATGTTAAGGTTGCGCTCAGGGTAGCCTGTGCACTAAGCTACTCCCTGTGTGGATAACTTAGTCGCAGGAGCAAAGTGGAAGTAACGTTTCAGTTGCAGGTACTCCAGATGGCGACACGTGTATGACCAGATGTTATCCACGTGTCGAGAGGAATAACCGTCAGGAGAGAGAAAGACTCAGACATATATACAAAATTCTTAACGGAATTAGAGGGAGATTCATTTTCGGTTGTGATTCACTTGTACACGGTTCTAAGTTTTCTTTGAAGTTCTTTGTTGATTCAATCACTGACTTGAGCGTCAGAGCGCGACCGACCGCAGAGGCGCCATATTGTTCTTTCAGGTGTCTTGGAGGATTCTCAGGTGGAGGTCATTGGTGTGCTTGGCGTGAAGCTGGTGAGGACGAGGTGCGAGAAGGAGAAGCTCTAGCGCTTTGGTCAAGAGGCTGGATCATCAAGGGACAACAACAGTGTTAAGAAAGAGCCGTAACAGTTAAGTGGTATTCAGAGTAGAAAAGAAAGGCAAAAAGTTGAGTGCATTAAATAAAATGTACAAGTGTTTACGATTTATAGAATACAGACAAAAGGATGAAGTACAAGAGGGGAGAGAGGGTTCTAATCTTCAGGAGCGTCTACCAGTTGGCCGTCAACTATAATCTTCCTTAGAACCGTTTAGGAGAGGTCCACCCCGGGATACACGCGGGCAACCTGGGCGAGGGCGTCACCAAATCCGGCACCATAGGCTTCAGCTGCCTCGTCAGTGAGTTCTTCCTAAGCCTTCTAGTAGAGCTCCTCTCTACAAGCCATTTCCGCCCTCATCTCTGTAAGGACCTAGAAAATTTTATTGGAATGAAAGTGATATATTTTAAGTGAATTCTAAGTATGTTTTTATTTAAAATAAAAAGGAAGGAAAGTGTAGCTTAGAGGTCTACAAGATCGCCGTTGTTGAAGAAAGAGGCGACCTCCGACTTCTCTGGTACATGATCGCCAATCGCCTATGGTGCACATGATCGCCAATCGCCTATGGTGTACATGATCGCCGAAAGTGCACTTAGTATATGGTCAAGATGCTGGATCAACCATAGTGGGTTCCAAAGACCACGCGTATCAAGGTGTGGGTTAAGCCTTAGATACGTTGTGCATGCGAAGCTCCATGCTTGAGCATAAGAAATCGTCCTTAGTGTTGCATGCATGGGCGCACGAGGAGTAGTGCTGATCTATTCTTGGAAATGTGAAGCTACTGACGTCACCAAGTCATGTGGAGGTGATACCTTGGACGTAACATAGTGGGATGAAGAGCCTTCAGCAAGGCGTGGCGATGTGTCATCAGTCATCGCCAGGGCGAGAGACATGCGGGCATCGCCAGGGCGAGAGACATGCGGGCATCGCCAGAGCGAGAGACATGCGGTCATCGCCAGGGATAGACATCGGTCATCTTCTAGAGAGAGACATCGGTCGTCTTCCAGAGAGAGACATTGGTCGTCCGCCAGGATGAGTCATCGGTGGAAGGTTATCGCGCGATGTCATGTTTCACACAGATAAGGTGGGACCCAGGCTCCCAGCATGAGACGTCCTTCACGCGCGACACGTAGACAGAAAAGGGTGTTTCAAAATAGTTGGCATCAGAGAGTTGGTATGCGCAGAGACACACGTGGCCATACTGTTCAAGGAAGTGTGCACGCAAGCTTTCCTGCAGAGTGGGTAGTGGCAGCGGCAATTATGGACAAGTTGGTTTAGATTCGAAAACTCACTTCTGAGAGGAAAAGAACGTTGCTGTGGTTCAAGAGTGACAGAGTGAGTTTACCTTCATCCTTCTCTTTTCTCTCCTTCGCGCTGCGATTCAGGCATCCTCAAGCACCAGTACGACGAGCGACGACTGCCCTTGGACTCCTGGGAAGTTCTCTGCAAGTTCTCCAAACCGGACGCTAAAACAGAGTTAAGGCATCTTTAAGCTTCGGTGGGTTTTGGAGCTCTTGGTGTTTTTGCGCAAGTTCAGGTAAGGGAAGCTAGCATTTTCGTTTATAAAAACTTTAGGCGAGTAGGTTCTGAAGTGAGGGCGACGTGGTCGTCGGTTTCATATTCTTTTTCACGATGCTCTATTTTTATGTGTGGGGCGACGTGATCGCCGGTTTTAATGTTGATTTCGAACTCCTCTGTTTTAGTGTCGTTTGAAACTGTTTGAGATTGAAATGTGAAATGCGTGTGATATTCGAAAATCTGAACCTTGGAATGATTGTTGCTGTGATTGGAATCGTTCATTTAAGTGTTATATGATGTGTTGAATGTTGTGAATGTGGGATCAAGGCATAGTATTTTCAGGAAAGAAAATACCGTGTAAGATCGTGTAGGATGTGCATTGATCGGTGATTTCTATAATGAGATATCCTGACTCTCCTAATATAATGGAATCATATAGATGAAGTTATTCAAGCGTTGAGAGTCGATGGAGGTTCATACCTATGGGTGAGTTGTTTGAAAGAGAACGAGCTTGACCCGTTGTATGGATTAACCCTGTCATGCTAGGATAGTGATGATATTGAGATTCATTTATACGCTTGTGAATGTGTGTGATTTCACAGCGACCCTGTGAATGTGTGTGATTTCACAATGGTGCAGTATGACAGGTGTAGATCTCTGAGTCTAGTCAATGCACGTGTCTTTCGGAAGTAGTGTCAAGTGTCTGTGTGTGATGAGTTAGTGGAAGTCTGACGTGAGAAATGAGAAACATTAAAATTGATAGACACTTGATGAATTATGTGAATTGAACGACTCTTGAGGAAATTGTGAAATATGTGATTACTTGATGGTCATGTGAAGGGAATGAGAAAGTTGATGGTTTTTACGTGGGTGTCTTAAATTTGTTTTATCTTGATTTTAAAGTTTCATATCTAAATTCTCTTTCAAATATCTAGCTTACCCTGTGTTTTTGGTGTTGTGTTTGGCTTTTTCTTAAACCTGTGATGATCGTGTATAATTTACACGGGAGCAGATGATGTTGCAAGAAGTAGAGCTCCTCTGTGAGTGGTCGCCGGAAGGAGATCGCCTGTTTCTGTTTCTGTTAGGCGATCGCCTGTTTTCTGTTTCTGATAGGAGATCGCCTGTTTTCTGATAGGAGATCGCCTGTTTTTCTATTTTGCTGTATTTTGTTTAAGCTTGGAAAACTGATTGGTTATGTATTAAACTCCCTGTGAGGAGAAATTTCATTATACATATATATATACATATGTTCACTTCGATATTATTGTTTTACCTTTATTTCATTTTATAAATATGAAAAGATTTTGGCGGGATGTTACATTAATGGTATCAGAGCAGTTCGTCCTTAGGATGACCTGAGGGCTGTGGATCCATTGTGTTTCTTCTGCTAGTGGAGTCTTAATCAAAGCTATAGTGAAAGGTTTTCAAATGTTTTCTGATTGAAATCTTGTTTGTGCTTTAGTAGATATAGGCTCTGAATGAAAAGTTTTGGTATTAAGAGTGAAAGGATCTTGATAAAGTAGTGAGGGTGCACACTCATAACTGAATCGAGATGTTCTCAATCTTAATTCCAAAAGTTTGATGTTGAGCATATATCCACTTCTGGTGTGTTTTATCCCAATTATTAAGTGTGGTGATATTTGATTGGTAGTTTGTACCCATGACTGTTCAGTGTTATGCTTTCTATTTTTGAGCATTATGATTCTGTTGATGAGCTCAAATTCTTAATGACATTGAGATGCTGACCTTTGTAAGGTCAAGATGTTACCTCCTGAATGAATTGATTTCTTATCGATCTCATTCTTGTAGTTGTAGGGAATATAGAAACCAATAGTTTCAAAATCTGAAACGAAGAGAGATGGCACGTAGACCTCCTACCCCTCCCCAACCTTCTTCGGAAATGAGCCAGATTGCCAAGGCTATTGAGATGATGGCAACTGCCATCCAACAACAGAATGCAGCAATGGCTCAGAATCATCAAGCTGCAATGCACCATTGGGAAACTGCTCGGTCGACTGAAACAGCTTCCCATGTCGGTTAGCCTCAGGAACAGATGGGACTGACCGAGTTCATGAGGCACAACCCACCCAAGTTCAGTGGGAATGCTACCCCTGATCAAGCAGATCAGTGGGTCAGGGAGTTGGAGAAAATCTTTAGGGCGACCTCCTGCCCTGAAGAGAAGAAATTGGTGTTCGCCACCTATCTGCTATCTGGAGAAGCCGAGTTCTGGTGGATGGGAGCTCAGCAGATGATGGAAGCCAGAGCTGACGTTTTAGACTGGGAAAGTTTCCGAGAGAGGTTCCTAGAGAAATATTTTCCAGATAGTGCAAGGTTTGAGAAGGAAGCGGAATTTCTCAGGTTGGAGCAAGGGGAGATGTCCGTGAACGCTTATGCTGCTAGGTTTGAATACCTAGCCAGATTTTATACCCAAGCTACCTCTGAGGCTTGGAGGTGTAGGAAGTTTGAAGAAGGTTTAAAGCATGAGCTGAAGAAGACCATAGCACCCATGTGTATCAGGGAGTTTCATGCCTTAGTAGAGAAGGCAAAGATGGTAGAAACCTTGGAAAAGGGTAATTCTCGGGTGATCAGATCACACCCAGGGGGTTCTTCCAATGGGAAGGCCTAGGTGCAACACCCACAAAGCAAGCCTTATGCGAGACCTCCACCACATCGGGCAGGAGCAGTTCCGCCCCAGTTTCAGCAGCAACAAACATGGAAACCCAGATGTTTCACATGCCAAAAGATGGGGCACATTTCTAGAGATTGTCCTAGCAGAAATAGGATGACTCAACCCGTTGGTTCTCAGCAGTTGAGGAATGGAGGCAGTAGACCTCAAGCAGCAGGGAGAGTGTTTGCCATGACAGAAGCAGAGGCGTCTCAGTCAGGTAACCTAGTGCAAGGTGTTTGTTTTATAGCTGGTAGAGGTGTAAAAGCCTTGTTTGATTCTGGAGCGACACACTCCTTTGTGTCAAGCCTGTGTGTAGCCGAGTTGGGCCTTCTAGTGAAGGAGTTACCGTTTGAACTGTTGGTCTCTACACCTGCGTCAGGACAGGTGTTGACCTCTACAGTTTGCTCTGAATGTCCAGTGATAGTAGAGGGACGCAGGTTCAAAGTAAACTTGATCTGCCTACCTCTTCAGGACCTGGATGTTATCCTGGGAATGGATTGGCTATCTGCCAATCACGTTCTCATAGACTGCGGTAGTCAGAAAATAGCGTTTCCAGACCTCCAAGAGTCAGATGTGATATCTGCTCAGCATGGGTGGTCGGAGTTGGAAAAAGAGGCGAGGTGCTTCGTGATCCTAGCTCGATTGGAAGTGAAGAATGAAGAGGACGTAAGCAGGATACATGTGGTGAAGGATTTCATGGATGTATTTCCAGAAGAAATACCTGGATTACCTCCTAAGAGAGAAGTGGAATTCTCTATTGATTTGGTACCTGGAGCTGGACCAATGTCAATGGCACCTTACAGGATGGCTCCAGCCGAGTTGGTAGAATTAAAGAAGCAAGTGGAAGAGTTGTTGGAGAAACAATTCATCAGACCCAGTGTATCTCCATGGGGGGCTCCAGTGCTTCTAGTTAAGAAAAAGGATGGAGGGTCTCGGCTGTGTATAGATTACAGGCAGTTGAACAAGTTGACCATCAAGAACAAGTATCCTCTACCTAGAATTGATGATTTGATGGATCAATTACATGAGGCCTCGGTGTTCTCAAAGATTGATCTGAGATCGGGGTACCACCAAATTTTGGTAAAAGCTGAAGATGTTCAAAAGACAGCATTTAGGTCTCGTTATGGGCACTATGAGTATGTGGTGATGCCGTTTGGAGTAACAAATGCTCCAGCTCTGTTCATGGATTTCATGAATAGAATTTTTCGTCCTTTCTTGGATAAGTTTGTGGTAGTCTTCATAGACGACATACTCATTTATTCAAGGACCGAGGAAGAACATGAAGAACATCTGAAGGCAGTCTTGGAGATTCTGAGGGAGAAGCAATTATATGCCAAGTTCTCTAAGTGTGAGTTCTGGTTGAAGGAAGTCAACTTCTTAGGACATGTAATATCTGCCCAGGGGATCTCGGTGGATCCAGCCAAAGTGGAGGCAGTGCTTCAGTGGGAACGTCCTAAGACAGTTACTGAGATAAGGAGTTTTGTGGGTTTAGCAGGCTACTATCGGAGGTTCATTGAAGATTTTTCCAAGGTAGTAGCTCCTTTGACTCAGTTAACTCGCAAAGATCAACCTTTTGCTTGGACTGAAAAGTGTGAGCAGAGTTTCATGGGGCTGAAGAAGAGGTTGACTAGCGCTCCAGTGTTAGTGATCCCTGATGTGGGAAATCCTTTTGATGTTTACTGTGATGCTTCACATCAAGGTTTGGGATGTGTGTTGATGCAAGAGAAAAGAGTGGTTGCATATGCTTCAAGGCAACTCAAAGTTCACGAGAGGAACTATCCTACCCACGACTTAGAGTTGGCGGCTGTGGTGTTTGCCTTGAAGATTTGGAGGCATTATTTGTATGGAGCTCGGTTTCAGGTGTTTAGTGACCATAAAAGCCTGAAATATCTGTTTGATCAGAAGGAGTTAAATATGAGACAAAGAAGATGGATGGAGTTCCTAAAAGATTATGACTTCCAACTGATATATCATCCAGGGAAGGCCAATGTAGTGGCAGATGCTTTGAGTAGGAAATCAATACAAGTATAAACCATGATGATTGAAGAGCAGAAATTGATTGAGCAGTTTAGAGATTTAAACTTTGGAGTGGAATTTCATGTTAATCATATTAGTTGTAGTAAGTTAACGATAACTAATGATTTCATTGGAATGATAAAGGATAAGCAATTAGAGGATCCTAGCCTGAAGCGTATTGTAGAATTACTAGGCACCGATCAGGCTAAAGGCTTTGCGATGGGCGATGATGGAATCTTGAGATTTAATGGCAGAATTTGCATACCTGCAAATGAAGAGTTGAAGAAGATGATCCTAGAAGAAGGCCACAAGAGTTACCTTAGTCTGCACCCAGGTATGAATAAGATGTACCAGGATTTAAAAGAGTCATTTTGGTGGTCGGGCATGAAGAAGGAGATAGCTCAGTATGTTGCTACCTGCTTGACATGTCAGAAGGCGAAGGTAGAACATCAAAGGCCTGGCGGTTTGTTACAGCAATTGGATATCCCTGAATGGAAATGGGACAACATCGCCATGGATTTTGTTACCCATTTACCCAGATCGGTAAGGGGTCATGATGCAATCTGGGTCATCATTGATCGGCTGACGAAGAGTGCTCACTTTCTTCCAGTAAATATGAGGATGCCTATGGCCAAGTTGGCACAGCTGTACATCAGAGAAATTGTGAGGTTGCATGGAGTGCCTTCTAGCATTGTTTCTGTTCTTGCCGGTTGACTCGCCTGTCGGTTGACTCACGACACTCACACGCCTCCTTCCTCACGTTGATACTTGCTTGGTTCTTTCGAAACAATCTGCACCTGCAAAAGAGAAAGAGGGCGCCCTAGAGGCCGTTTGCACTCCGACGCTCAAGTCAGTATAGGGCAAGGACACCAAGTGTATGTATTTCTCTCTGTGTGTTTTGGTCTAGAAACTGCGTACCTTTGTGAAGTATTTTACTGTCCCTTATATAGTCTAGGGTTTACTGCGCCACTAGCCCTAATTAGGGTTTGCTGCGCTACTAGCCATATTTAGGGTTTACTGGAATACCCTTGCGCCGCTATCACCCAATCTTAGGGTAATCTAGCACATAAGGTTTCCTTCTCTGGAGTGCAAACTTTAACAGGGTGACCACCTGAATGCCTCCTTGTGCACCTAGTCTCTGGGGCCACCTGTTCTGGGAGTGCCTTCACTGTTCACGTGCCATGCATGTAGCTTTACTGGGAAAACCTAGTTCTGATGAGTACTCGACCCCTCAGGACTCTGCACCTAACTGTGCTCTCCCTACTACCCGCATGGGCACTTCGTGATTCAGGCCTCTCCCTACCTCTGGGTATTTAACTGGTCTTCCCCCAAGGCCGATGTCACCTCGTCTTCACCCAAGGCCGATGTCACCTCACCATACTCTGAGTGGCGATGACACCTCAGCCCATCCTGGTGGTCTGACGACTACTCACCCTTCCCTGTGGGGACGCGCTGATGACTAATCACCCTTCTCTCAGGGGACACACCGACGACTGATCACCCTACTCTGAGGGGAATGACTGATCACCCTTCTCTAAGGGAACACACCGATGACTGATCACCCTACTCTGAGGGAACACACCGATGACTGATCACCCTCTAATGGGGTCCATTCCTCACGTGGCTTTGGCCCATGCTGTGGGACCCATCTGACGTGGTTCGCCCTTTACTACCTGTTCTCGGTGTCCGAGGACTGGTCAGTACACAAGCCCCCCAATCTCAAGCTGTTAACTTGTTTCAGCGAAGAGACTAAGTCATTGGCCCGGGCGACCTACGTGGCTCTGCGCGTAAGGACATGAGTAGCGCGCTGAAGGGACATCTCACCACCTTGTCATCGCCCACATCTCTTACCCTCTGAGGACTTCATTGGTGAGCTCTCTGCTCGAATTGAGGACTTCTTTCTCGACAAAGAGGTGTTAATCACCCTTCTCCCCGATGACCTTGCACCGATGACTGATCGGTGCTTCATTACTTAACGCGCTCTGCTGTCAGGCGCTCATCTAGGAACTGATCTGCCGGTGGTGGTTACTTTAGCAACTGTCCACCGATCATCGTTCTGAGTGATCTCCCCTCTGATTCAGCTGCTATCTTCTACCACATGTCACCTTGTGAATGGTCCACGTGGTCATCTGCTGCTGACGTCATCGACTACCGCTGACCGACCGGATCAGTTTCGGATAGAGATCCCAGGTTCACTTCACATTTTTGGCAGACCTTACAAGATTGCTTGGGAACTAAGTTGAGAATGAGCTCGGCATATCATCCTCAAATAGATGGACAGTCAGAGAGAACGATCCAGTCCTTGGAAGATCTGCTGAGGACGTGTGTCTTGGATCAATTGGGAAGTTGGGATGAGGTGTTGCCGCTGGTGGAGTTTACTTATAATAACAGTTACCACGCCAGTATTGGGATGGCACCATATGAAGCCCTGTATGGGAGGAAATGCAGAACTCCCTTATGTTGGTACCAGGAGGGCGAAGCAGTCTTGGTTGGCCAGAGTTGATTTAGCAGACAACCGAGAAGGTGAAACAGATACAAGGCAGAATGAAAGCTTCTCAAAGCCGGCAGAAATCTTATGCAGATCAGAGGAGAAGACCTTTGGAGTTTGCTGCTGGGGATCATGTGTTTATGAGAGTGACACCAACCAAGGGTGTAGGACGAGCTATCAGATCAAAGAAGCTGTCTCCTAAGTTTGTTGGACCATATCAGATCTTAAGGAAGATAGGTCCTGTAGCTTATGAGATTGCTCTACCTCCCCAATTAGCAAATCTGCATAATGTCTTTCACGTGTCACAGCTAAGGAAGTATCTTGCAGACCCTAGTCACGTGTTGGAAGTGGACGATGTGCAGATCAGGGATGACTTGTCGTTTGATGCGAAACCAGTCAGGATTGACGATCAGCAGAGTAAGCAGCTCAGAGGCAAGACCATCAACATGGTAAAGGTGGTGTGGGATGACAGATCGAGTGATTCAACTTAGGAATTAGAAGAAACCATGAGAGAAGCCTATCCCTACCTCTTTTCCTTGTAATTCAATTTTCGGGGACGAAAATTTTTCTTGTTGGGGAGATTGTAAGGATCTAGATAATTATTTGGAATAGAAGAAGTATAATTTTAATGAATTCTGAATATGTTATTACTTAAAACGAAAAGAGCTTGTAATGGAAATTTCATGGTGGTCAGACCTCGGATGTCGCCCAAGGTCTGAGGGCGGCGTGGTAGAGGTCGGTCGGTGGACCATAGTGGGTTCCAGAAATCACATGTAGGGAGGTGTGATTTGAACCTTAGGAGCGCCATGCATGCAGAATAACTGCAGGACTTTACGCTTGGATATAAGGGATTTACCTTAGTGTTGCATGCTTAGGCACGTAAGGATTGAGTACTGAGCTGCCCTCGGGCAGGAGAAGCTACCGACGTCACCGAGCCTTGTGGGGGTGATAACACAGGTGTGGAGTAGTGGTAGGACGAGCCCCCCCCAAACAGGGTGTGACGATGTGGCATCAGTCGACAGAAGCAAGGCGATGTGTCCTCGCCACATCAAGGACGATGAGAGATCGCCAGGGCGAGAGACACGCGGGGATCGCCAGGGCAAGAGACACGCGGGCATCGCCAGGGCGAGAGACACGCGGGCATCGCCAGGGCGAGAGACAGACGGTCATCGCCAGGATGAGGGACGCATTGGTCGACTTCCAGGGAGAGACATCGGTCGTCTTCCAGGGAGAGATATCGGTCGTCTTCCAGGGAGAGACATCGTTCGTCCGCCAGGATGAGACATCGGTGGATGGTCATCGCACGAGGTTGTGTTCCACACAGATGAGGTGGGGCCCAGGCTCCCAGCATGAGTGTCTTGCATGCGCGACACGTAGTCAGTGAGAGTGCTTCAGAACAGTGGCTCCAGAGAGTTGGTATGGAAGGTGACCCAGAGTTGGTGTGCGCAGAGACCCACATGGCCATACTGTTAGAGGAAACCCACACGCAAGGTTGCTCAGAGAGTGGGTAATGGTAGTGAAGGCTAAAGAGTCGTTCGACCTTAAGAGCTGAGGGAATCAACTCATTTAGTTCCCCTTTCTCCTTTCTCCTCCTCTCGAAGACGCAGCTATCCTCACGTACCAGTGCTACGATCGGCGACTGCCATTGTCCTTCTGGGAAGTCTCTGCAAGTTCTCCCGTCAGGACGCTAGAACAGAGTTAGGACATCTTTAAGCTTCGATGGGTTTTGGAGCTCTTAGTGATTTTGCGCAAGTTCAGGTAAGGGAAGCTAGCATTTTCGTTTATAAAAACTTTAGGCGAGTAGGTTCTGAAGTGAGGGCGATGTGGTCGCCGGTTTCATATTCTATTCCACGATGCTCTATTTTTATGTGTGGGGCGACGTGATCGCCGGTTTTAATGCAAATTTAGAAATCCCCTGTTTTAGTGTCGTTTTGAAATTGTTTGAGATTGAAAGGTGAAATGCATATGATATTCGAAAATCTGAACTTTGGTATGATTGTTTCTGTGATTGGGATTGTTTAAGAAAAGATTCAAAATATTATATGATGGTGCTTTTACGTGTGGTATGATGTACTGGATGAATGTGAAAGAGTGATCAAAGCATAGTATTTTCAGGAAAGAAAATACCGTGTGGAGATTTTATGAGGGTGTATTGATCTGTGAGTATCCTGTGAATGAGGCGATCCTGACTCTGCTGATATGATGGAATCACATAGATGAAGTCATTCAGTTGGTGAGAGTCGAAGGAGGTCCATATGTATGGGTAAGTCGTTTGAAAGGTAACTGACTTGACCTGTTATATGGATTAACCCTGTCATACTGAGAGAGTGATGATATTGAGATTGAGATCGAGATTATGTTTATGCGCATAGCTGTGGGAACTTTACAGCAATGTAGTATGACAGGTGCAGGTCTCTGGATGCTAAGTTCAACGCACGAGTCTTCCGGAAGTAGAGTCATGTGCCTATGTGTTACGAGTTAGTGGAAAGTCTGACATGTGAACCATGAGTATTGAATAGACACTTGACGAGTTTGTGGAATATGGGGATATTGATGGTTGAAATTGATATAGATTATGAATGGTGTGAAGATTTATGCTTTCTATTGATATAAAGTTTCATATTTAAAGTGATCCTGCCGCTTGACTCGAACGTGGAGGATTGCCTCTTCACTCCTTCGTCTAGCCTTCTGTTCTGCAGGAACGCTCCAAGAACCACCACCGGAACTCCAAACGCTGCCTGCAAAACACACAGACGGCACCTCTGGCAGCCGTTGTAGCTCCGACGCTCAAGTCAGGCAACAGGAACACCAAAACTATATCTGAATCTCTCTGTGAGACTCGTGTGTAACTGAAACTCTCAAATGTGTAAGCTGTAAGAATCTGTAAAAACCTCCCCTCAATTTCGTTAAGAGTTTCGTATATATACCTGAGTCTTTCTCTCTCCTGACGGTTATTCCTCTTGACACGTGGATAACATCTGGTCATACACGTGTCACCATCTGGAGTATCTGCAGCTGAAACGTTACTTCCACTGTGCCCCTGCGACTAAGTTATCCACACAGGGAGTAGCTTAGTACACAGGCTACTCTGGGCGCAACCTTAACATGGCGAGCTGGTTAACACTGGGCATCGCAGCTCACACTACACATGGTGGCAGATATGCCACTTATCCTCTGTACTTAGACCATACAACAAGTGCTTGCCAAGTCTTCTCAAACACCCGGCGATGTGCTCTTTCGGCGACTTACTGACCACCTGATCTCCTAACCTTAACACACGGCGATCATGTGCAATCTAGGCGATTACTGATCCATACCGGCGATGAGCGATTACTCATCCTCAAGGCGATAGGCGATTAATCATCATCACAGGCGACAGGCGATTACCATTCTGAGTGATCGCCTCCCTGATTCGCCTGCTATCCTCTACCACGTGTTACCTCGTGAATGGTCCACGTGGTCAACTGCTGCTGATGTCATCGACTACCGATGACCGACCGGATCATAAAGTTTTTAAAAATATCTAGCTTACCCTTTGTTTTGTATCGTGGTTGTTTTTCTTAAACCTGTGATGATCGTGTATATTTGCACGGGTGCAGATAAGGTTGCAGGTGGTAGAGCTCCTCAGTGAGCATTTCTGGAGGAGGAGATCGCCGGTTTTTGAATGCTGTTGTTTTGTTTTATTTTGAAAACTCCTGTATGGAGATGTATTAAAACTTCCTTGAAAAGGGATATTATTCTGAAGCACATTTGTATTAATGGATGAATTATATTATGTATATATACCTATGTTAAATTTTTGATATTATTGTTTCACCTTTATTTTATTATATAAAAATGAACAATATTTTGAGGGGCGTTACAGTTTGTACGGATTTGCAGGAGATCAAGTGGAGGTCAGGGGATACATTGAATTAAGAACCACGTTCACGGATGACAAGGCGTCTCGCACGGTTAACATCAAGTACCTTGCAGTTAATGCACCTTCCGCTTATAACATTCTTTTGGGTGGGCCTGCGTTGAATAGGTTAGGAGCAGTACCTTCGTCGTGGCACATGAAGTTAAAGCTTCCCTCTCTTGATGGTGCGGTAATAACCATGAAGTCAGACCAGAAGATGGCTAGAAAGTGCTACGAAGACAGCCTCAAGACCAAGAGAGGCGTATGTGCTATGACCACCGGGCTGCCTAGGGACAAGGAAGACATCCGAATAGAGGTCGCCCCAGACAGACGTGCCGAGCCCGCAGAGGAGGTCGTGGAACGAGAGGTCGGGGGTAAGCACTTCAAGCTTAGGAAATCGTTGAACCAGGAAGTGCAGGAACAGGTTGCCGAGATTTTGGCCCGACATTTGGATGCCTTTGCGTGGACTGCCTTAGACATGCCAGGGATAGACCCTGACTTTTTGTGCCATCGTCTCACCATGAACCCCTAGGTCAAACCTGTTTGTCAGAGACGGCGGAAGTTTAATGAGGAGAGGCGACAGGTCATCAGGCCAGAGACCCAGAAGCTGTTGGAGGCCGGTCACATAAGGGAGATCCAGTACCCTGAGTGGCTGGCCAACATGGTGTTGGTAAAGAAGGCTAATGGCAAGTGGAGAATGTGCGTCCACTTCACTGATTTGAACAAGGCCTGCCCCAAGGATTCATACCTGCTTCCCAACATCGACGCCTTGGTAGAAAATGCCTCAGGATGCAAACTCCTTAGTTTTTTGGATGCATTTTCTAGGTACAACCAGATACGAATGCACCCAAAGGACGAATGCAAGACGACATTCATGACAGAGCATTCCAGTTACTGTTAGAAGGTGATGCCCTTTGGTTTGAAAAATGCAGGAGCCACGTACTAGAGGCTGATGGACAGAATACTCGCCCCTATGGTTGGATACAGGCATATGTAGACGACATGGTCGTCACCTCTCAGGAAAAAGACCAGCATGTGGCTGACCTTGACGAACTCTTCAGTACCATTTCCAGGTATAATCTCAAGATTGAACCTTGAAAAATGTGTGTTTGGGGTGGAAGCAGGAAAATTCTTGGGATTCTAGCTGACTGAATGCGGAATAGAGGCCAACTGAGAAAAATGTGTAGCCATAGCGAAGATGAGGAGCCCGACTTCTGTGAAAGAGGTACAGCAGCTGACAGGTCGGCTAGCCGCCCTGTCACGTTTCGTTTCCGCAGGGGGCGAAAGGGGTTACCCTTTCATCCAGTGTTTGAAAAGGAACAACAGGTTTGTATGGACTGCTGAGTGTGAGAAGTCTTTTCTCGAGTTAAAAGAGTATCTAGCCAGTCCTCCGGTGTTGCGCAAGCCGTAGCTGGGTCTACCATTTTGTTTGTACTTCACCATTACAGAAAGAGCGATCAGCTCGGTCCTCATCCAGGAACAAAACCAAGCATAGAGACTAATATATTTTGTCAGCAAGGTCTTACAGGGGCCTGAGGCACGTTATCAGGCCATCGAAAAGGCGGCACTAGCCGTGGTATTCTCAGCATGGAGGCTCCATCACTATTTCCATAGCTTCACGATCATTGTGATGACGGACCTCCCCATTCAAAAGGTCCTACAGAAACCAGATATTGCAGGAAGAATGGTTTGTTAGGCAGTAGAACTATCTGAGTTTGATGTGCAGTAAGAATCGCGAGGGCCCATCAAGGGTCAGGTTTATGCAGATTTTGTGGCAGAGCTCTCCACAGAGGCCACTCAATAGGAAGAGGCAGGTTTCAGGTGGGTCCTCTCAGTGGATGGGTCGTTGAACCAACAGGGTAGTGGGGCTGGAGTGATCTTGGAAGGACCAGGAGGAGTCCTTATAGAGCAAGCTTTGTGTTTTGCCTTCAAAGCAAGTAACAACCAGGCGGAATACGAAGCTTTGATCGCAGGGATGCTGCTAGCAAAGGAAATGGGTGCAGAATGTTTACTAGCCAAGAGTGATTCGTTGTTGGTCATGGGGCAGGTAACAGGTGAATACCAGGCCAAGGATCTGCAGACGGCCGCTTACCTCGAGTATGTTGAACTTTTGAAGAGGACTTTTGTTGAGTTCGAATTGCTACATGTCTCTCGAGAATAGAATGCCAGAGCTGGCTTGTTGGCAAAACTCGCTAGCTCAGGCAAGGGGGGCAGGCAGAGGACAGTCATTCAAGAAACCCTGAGAACACCTCGAACAGCCACAAAAGGCAGCATTAACATACAAATGATAAATGTCTTAGATGCAGGAACAGGAAGTCATAAGTCTCTTACCTAAGAGATATTGAAGACGCCCCGCATAAGCTCGTATGGTCCACCAGGGGAGAAGTCGTCACAGGTTCATTTGGTCGAAGAAGGGGAAACATGGATGAAGCCTTACAGACGATACCTTGTTGAAGGGACATTTCCCATAGACCCAGCAGAGGCCAGGATCGTAAAGAAAAATACAGCCCGCTACACTCTGATCAACGACAAGTTGTTTAGGCATGGTTACACCCATCCTATCTTGACCTGTGTAAGTGGGGCACAAAGCACCCGTATCATCGCTGAGCTCCACGAAGGCATATGTGGATGTCACATCGGTGGCCGAGCTCTGTCGGCCAAGGCCATTAGGGCAGGGTATTATTGGCCAACTATGAGAGAAGATTCCTTAAGGTACGCACAACGGTGCAAAAAATGCCAACAACATGTAGATTGGCATAACGCACCCCCAGAAAAGCCGAGATCCCTCCACAGTCCATGGCCTTTCCACACCTGGGGAATTGACATTCTGGGACCATTTCCCTTGGCAATGAAGCAGATGAAGTACGTCGTGGTGGCCATCAAATATTTCACTAAGTGGATCGAGGTTGAACCAGTAGCATAGATCACGGTGCACAAAGTCCAACACTTTGTGTAGAAGAATATAGTGTGTCATTTTGGAATACCAAAGCGTCTGGTGTCGAATAACGATACCCAGTTTGCAAGCCAGCAGCTGGGAAAGTTGTGCACAGAGCTCGGCATCAAACAGGTTTTTGCATCAGTCGAGCACCCTCAGACCAATGGGCAGGTCAAATCGGTTAACAGAGTCCTACTAAGGGGCTTAAAAAGGAGACTGGAAAAGGCTAAGGGAACTTGGGCGGAAGAGGTTCCCAGGATTGTGTGGGCGTATCATACCACCCCGCAGTCTACTACCAAGGAAACACCCTTTAGTTTGGTATATGGGTCAGACGCATGATCCTAGTAGAAATTCAGGAAAGCTCGCTACGCTTCCAGAACTTTGTGGCTGAAGAATCTAATGAAGAAAGAAGGGTGAACTTAGATCTACTGGACGAGGTCAGAGAAGAAGTCCGCATCAGGTCTGAAGCTTTAAAAAGGAAGGTAGAATGCCAGTACAAGTCTAAGCTGAAACCTCGACAGTTCCAGGTAGCAGACTTGGTGATGCGAAAGGCCCATCCATACCAGTTAGAAAACAAGTTATCTCCCAAGTGGAATGGCCCATTTCGTGTAACTGAGGCCCTTGGGAATGGAGCATACAGGTTAGAGACCCTGGAAGGAGGGGCAATCCCACGAACATGGAACGCTGCCAACCTTAAGTTTTATTTTAGTTAATTACTTTATGATTTTATTTTAGCTAACTACTTTGTATTCAACATAGTTGTATTATTCAGTGAAGGGGACACTCTTTTTCCCTACGACGTTTTTTAACGAGGTCACCCAATAAAAGAAAAGAATTGAGAAAGATATATTTGTGTTGAACAATAAAGTGAAGTCCTCCGTGGCCGAAACAGCCAAGGTTGAGGCACATAAGTGAACCTCTCCTACCTTGTTAAACAAAGGGGGAGAATAGTATGGTTCCAAGAGAAGTCCTCCGCGGCCTAAGCAGCCATGGTTGAGGCACGTAAGTGAACCTCTCTTACCTTGTTAAAGAAAGGGGGAGAATAGTATGGTTCCAAGAGAAGTCCTCTGTGGCCTAAACAGCCAAGGTCGAGGCAGTGATGTCTTCCTTAACTTATCAGTCGAGGTTGATCGAGGTGAGGTCTTCCTTGGCTTATCAGTCGAGGTCGACAGAGATGAGGTCCTCCTTGGCGTATCAGTCGAGGTCGATAGAAATGAGGTCCTCCTTGGCGTATTAGTCGAGGTCGACAGAAATGAGGTCCTCCTTGGCGTATCAGTTGAGGTCGACAGAAATGAGGTCCTCCTTGGCTTATCAGTCGAGGTCGGCAGAGATTGTAAGGACCTATAAATTAATTGGAATAGAAGTGATAGATTTTAAATAATTTCTGAGTATGTTATTATTTAAAATAAAAAGGACATAAAAATAGAAAATATCATAGTGGTCAGACCTCGGACGTCGCCCAAGGTCTGGGATCAGCTGGTAGAGGGCGATCGGTTGACCATTGTACCAATCAAGTAGTCAGGTGCGATGACTTTATCGTGAGGTAATCAAGTGGGCGTGCTTCAAGGGAGGGAGGCACGTGAATCAAGAAGGGTAAGAGAAAGGAAGGTGTAGCTTAGAAGTCGATGAGATCGTCGTTTGTTAAAGAAGGCGGCGTCCTCCGACTTCCCCCGTATGAAATCAGAGATCGCCTATTTTGCGCATGATCGCCGTGTGCAAAGATTTCACATAATCGCCAATCGCCTATGGTGCACATGATCGCCGAAAAGAGCATATCGCCGAGTATTCGAGAAGACTTGGTAAGCACTTAGTATGTGGTCTAAATACAGAAGATGGGTGATATAGAAGATAGGTGGCATATCTGCCACCATGAGTAGTGTGAGCCGTGACACCCCAGACTTAGAGGAATGGGAGGATGAACCTTCAGCAAGGTGTGACGATGTGATATCGGTGACCAGAGTAAGGCGATGTGTTCTCGTCACACACAAGGGCGATAAGAGATTGCCAACAGGATGAGAGGAACATCGGTCATCAACCAGGATGGGAGACACATTGGTGGTCTGCCAGGGTGAGACATCGGTGGTCTGCCAGGGTGAGACATCGGTGGTCTGCCAGGGTGAGACATCGGTTGTCTGCCAGGATGAGGAATCAGTCGTCTGTCAGGAAGAGGAATCGGTCATCGTCGGTATGAGAGGCATGGTCATCGCGCGAGCAGTCATCGGTGGATGGTTATCGCGTGATGTCGTGTTTCACACAGATAAGGTAGGACCCAGGCTCCCAGCATGAACGTTCTGCATGCGCGACACGTAGACAAAAAGGGTGTTTCAGAATAGTTAGCATCAGAGAGTTGGTATGCGCAGAAACCCACGTGGTCATACTGTTCAAGGAAGTGTGCACGCAAGGTTGCTCAGAGAGTGGGTAATGGCAGAGAAGGCTAAAGGGTCGTTCGACCTTAAGAGCTGAGGGAATCAGCTCATTTAGTTCCCCTTTCTCCTTTCTCCTCCACTCGAAGACGCGGCTATCCTCACGTACCAGTGCTACGATCGGCTACTGCAATTGTCCTTCTAGGAAGTTACTCTGCAAGTTTCTGCTCAAAGCCCTAAAACAGAGTTAAAGCATCCTTGAGTTCTCGGTGGGTTTGGAGCTCTTAGTGAGATTTTTTACGCAAGTCCGGGTAAGGGAAGCTAGCTTTATTTTCAAGAAAACCTTAAGCTAGAAGATTTTGATGTTGGGCGACGTGGTCGCCGGTTTCAAATGTTATTGCGTAATCCCCTGTTTTTGGACGTGATCGCGGTTTTAATGTTGATTTCGAACTCCCCTGTTTTAGTGTCGTTTGAAACTGTTTGAGATTGAAATCTGAAATGCATGTGATATTCGAAAATCTGAACCTTGGAATGATTGTTGCTGTGATTGGGAACCGTCCATTTACGTGTTGTATGATGCATTGAATGTTGTGAATGTGGGATCAAGGCATAGTATTTTCAGGAAAGAAAATACCGTGTAAGATCGTGTGTAATGTGCATTGACTAGGGACTTGTCTAGAAGGAGATATCCTGACTCTCCTGATATAATGGAATCATATAGATGAAGTTATTCAGGCGTTGAGAGTCGAAGGAGGTTCATATGTATGGGTAAGTTGTTTGAAAGATAACTAACTTGACCTGTTGTATGGATTAACCCTGTCATACTGGGAGAGTGATGATATTGAGATTTATTTATGCGCATGGCTGTGTGGATTCATAGCGACCCTGTGTGGATTCACAGTGGTGTAGTATGACAGGTGCAGATCTCTGAGTCTGAGTCAACGCACGAGTCTTCCGAAAGTAGAGTCAAGTGTCTATGTGTTGTGAGTCAGTGGGAATTTCTGACGTGAGAAAGATGATTATTGAAAATTGTTGATAGACACTTGATGGTTGTGTAATATGAATGAGAAAGTGGTGGATTCATGTGGGTGTTTAAAAGCTGATTATGTTGATTTTAAAGTTTCATACTTAAAGTTTTAAAAATGTCTAGCTTACCCCTTGTTTTGTTTTGTGGTTGTTTTCTTAAAACTGTGATGATCGTGTGTTAATTTTACACGGGAGCAGATGATGTTACAGGCAGTGGAGCTCCTCAGTGAGTGGATGGACAAGGAGATCGCCTGTTCTTATGCTGTGTTTTGTTTTCTTTTGAAACACTTGACGGTTGTGTATTAAAATTCCCTAGAGAAGGGATATTATTTTGAAATACAATGTATTGATGGATGTATTCTATTATATACACATGCTAATTTTTTTTTTATATTATTGTTTTATGTTTATCTTATGATATAAATATGAATAAGATTTGAGGGGCATTACATTAATGGTATCAGAGCAGTTCGTCCTTAGGATGACCTGCGGGCAGTGGATCCATTGTGTTTCTCCTGCTCACAAATTTTATTGGGGTTTTAAATAAAAGCTATAGTGAAAGGTTTTGAAGGTTTTCTTATTGAAATTTTGTGTGTGCTGTAGTGAATATATGCTCTAACTGAAAATTTTAGTATTTAGAATGAAAGGATCTTGATAAAGTAGTGAGGGTGCACACTCATAACTGGATCAAGATGATTCTCAATCTTAATTCTGAAAGTTTGATGTTTAGCATATATTGAATTCTGGTGTGATTTGTTGCATTTTATTGAGTGTTTTTGTAATTGATTGAAATTGGTTGTTTGGGATTGATGGTTCATACCATTAGCTGTTTTGGTTATATGCTTGGGTAGGTATCATGATCGGCTGATAAACTCAAATTCTAGATGGATTTGAGATGCTGACCTTTGTAAGACCTAGTGTGGTCTTCTAAATAAATTGATTCGTTATCAAGTTCATTTTATAGGAGTATGATTAGAGAAAAATAGTTTCCTAATCTTACGTAGAAAATGGCTCCTAGACCGCCTACCCCTGCCCAACCTTCTGCAGAAATGGGCCAGATCGCCAGGGCCATTGAGATGATGGCGAGTGCTATCCAGCAGCAGAATGCGGCAATGGCTCAGAATCATCAAGCTGCAATGTAGCATTGGGAGACCGCCAGATCGGCTGCAACAGCTTCCCACATCGGTCAGCCTCAGGAGCAGATGGGACTGACCGAGTTCCTCAGGCACAACCCACCTAAGTTCAGTGGGAATGCTACTCCTGACCAAGCAGATCAATGGGTCAGGGGGTTAGAGAAAATCTTCAAGGCGACCTCCTGCCCTGAAGATAAGAAGTTGGTGTTTGTCACATACCTGCTATCTGGAGAAGCCGAGTTCTGGTAGATGGGAACTCAACAAATGATGGAAGCCCGAGAAGAAGTATCAGACTGGGAGAGCTTCAGGGTGAAGTTTCTGGAGAAATACTTCCCAGATAGTGCAAGGTTTGCCAAGGAAGCTGAATTCCTCAGGTTGGAGCAGGGGGAGATGTTAGTGAATGCTTATGCTGCTCGGTTTGAGTACCTCGCCCGGTTTTATACCCAAGCTACCTCTGAGGCTTGGAGGTGTAGGAAATTTGAAGAAGGACTGAAACATGGGCTGAAGAGGACCATAGCCCTATGTGCATCAGGGAGTTTCACGCCTTGGTGGAGAAGGCGAAGATGGTGGAGACTCTGGAGAAGGGTGAGTCTCGGGTGATCAGGCCACACCCAGGGGGTTCTTCCAGTGGGAAGGCCAAGGTGCAGCAGCAGCAGAATAAGCCTTATGCGAGACCTCCACAGCATAGGGCAGGGGCAGCGACACCCCAGTTTCAGCAGCAGCAACCATGGAAACCCAAATGTTTCCATTGTGGTGGACCACACGCGCCCAATGTGTGCCCCAAGAAGGCTTCGGAGAGAAGGTGTTTTGCATGCCAAAAGACGGGACACGTTGCTAGAGATTGTCCTACCCAAAATAGGATGACTCAACCCAGTGGTTCCCAACAGTTGAGGAACGAAGGCAGCAGACCTCAGGCAACAGGGAGAGTGTTTGCCATGACAGGAGCTGAGGCGTCCCAGTCAGGTAACTTAGTGCAAGATCCTTGTTTTATAGCTGGTAGAAGTGTAAAAGTCTTGTATGATTCTGGAGCGACACACTCCTTTGTGTCAAGTCGAAGTATGGCCGAGCTGGGCCTTCTAGTGAAGGAGCTACCTTTTGAACTGTTGGTCTCTACACCTGCATCAGGACAGGTTATGAACTCCACAGTTTGCCCAGAATGTCCAGTGATAGTAGAGGGTCGCAGGTTCAAAGTAAATTTGATCTGTCTACCTCTGCAGGATCTGGATGTTATCCTAGGAATGGATTGGCTATCTGCCAATCACATTCTCATAGACTGCGGTAGGCAGAAAGTGGTGTTTCCCGATCTCTGATAGCCAGATGTGATATCTGCTCAGCAGGTACGGTCGGAGTTGAAAGAAGAGGCGACGTGCTTTGTGATCCTAGCTCGAGGGGGAGTGAAGAATGAAGAGGATATGGGCAGTATACGTGTTGTGAAGGATTTCACGGATGTGTTTCCAGAAGAAATACCTGGACTACCGCCTAAGAGAGAAGTGGAATTCTCTATTGATTTGGTACCTGGAGCTGGACCAGTGTCAATGGCGCCATACAGAATGGCTCCAGCCGAGTTGGTAGAACTAAAGAAAACAAGTGGAAGAGTTGTTAGAGACGCAGTTAGTCAAGCCCAATATATCTCCATGGGGTTTCCAGTGTTGTTGGTTAAAAAGGAAGATGAAGGGTCTCAATTGTGTATGGACTACAAGAAGTTGAATAAGTTGACCATCAAGGACAATTATCCTCTAACCGTAATTGATGATTTGAGGGATCAGTTACAGGAAACCTCAGTGTTCTCAAGTTTTATCTGAGATCTGGATAAAACCAGATTTTGATAAGGCAGAAGATGTGCAGAAGACAAGCCTTTTGAGGTTTAGTATGATGCTTCACATCAAAGATTTAATTGTGTCTTAATACGAGAGAAGACAGGAGTTGCATATGTTCAATGCAACTCAAATTTCATGAGAGAAATTATTCTACTTATGATTTAGAGTTGGTAGTGGTGGTGTTGTTTTGAAGATTTGAAGACAGTAATTGTATGAAACTCAATTTCAGATGTTCAATGAATACTTGTTTGATCAGAAAGAGTTGAACATGAGGTAGAGAAAAGGGGTGGAGTTTATGAAAGATTATGATTTCCAACTTATGTATCATCCAGGGAAGGCCAATGTAGTGGCAGATGCTTTGAGTAGAAAATCAATGCAAGTATCAATCATGATGATTGAAGAGCAGAAGCTGATCGAGCAGTTCAGAGATTTAAACTTGGGAGTGGAATTTCATGTTAACCATATTAGTTGTAGTAAGTTAACTATAACTAAGGATGAGCAATTAGAGGACCCTAGTCTGAAACGTATTGTGGAATTGCTAGGCACTGATCAGGCTAAGGACTTTGTAATGGGAGATGATGGGATCTTGAGATTAATGGCAGGATTTGCATACCAGCAAATGAAGAATTTAAGAGATATAAAAAATTTTAACTTTGCTCTTCTGGCAAAATGGAAATGGTGGATGATGAGTGATGAAAAAGGGAAATGGAAAGATATTCTTGTATCCAAATATGGCTCGGAACTTGGAAGAAGCCAAGCTCATTTGAAATATCAATCGTGGTGGTGGAGAGATGTATGTAAAGTGTGCGAGGAGGGTGAAGATGATGGTTGGTTCCAAAAAGTTATCGTTTGGAAAGTTGGAGATGGAGAGAATGTTAGATTTCAGGAGGATGCGTGGGCCACTAACTCTAACCTTAAATCTTTGTTTCCTAGACTTTACTCCATTTCTGTGGACCAAGGCAAGATGGTGGGAGAGGTAGTTTTTGGGAGGATTCTGGGTGGCAATGGTATGTTGTATCTGGGAGAAGAGGAATAGAGTTGTCTTTAAGCAAGAAATTCCGGATGCAGAGAAAATTTTCCAATCGGCTCCACTACTTGTATGGTTGTGGTTGAGATATAGGGTGCGTTTGTTCTCGTATGTTTTTTTTTCGGATTGGCACCTGAACCCAAAATCAATGCATTCAATGTATACGTTGAAAAAGGAGGTAATAATGGGAGCAGAAAGCCGGGTTGGTAAAAGAAGTCATAATAATGATTTAGAAAGTAAACAGCAACAGGAACAACTTTTTAACTAATATGGATAGGAAGTTTTGCGGGTACCTTGTCTTTATAAGGTGCAGAATTATGTAGTTTAGTGGTGAACCAAGGGTATTTTCCTTTAAGGAGCGTGAGAATTAGATCTGCAGTTGGGAAATCGATGGATGGTTTTGATTGAGACGCAGAGGTTGATTTCTAGAAAGATATTAATGTAGCATATTCCATATGCAGGGATGTAGAATGGAATTTGATGAAGTATTGGAGTAGTAAGAGGGAGCAGCAAGCGTTGGATTCTGTTGAATTTTGCTTGGGTATGTCAAGTTATGAGCTGGTTGTGGTTAAGTACATGAAGGAGCATATAGCTGGAGTGGGAAGCTGAGTTTCCCCGTGAGTCATCAGTCTGTTTGCAGGTATATATTAGGTGTTTTAATGATGGAGGAGGCAAGCAACACTCAGGTTAGGCAAGGGTCAACCAATTTTGTGGTATAGTGTTGGCCCCTTTTGGAGGTGGTTCTGCTTTAAGTCGCCTGTAAGGTTAACTAATGAATAGCTATGTTTGTATGAGAAATGAGGGAAGCCTGTCCCTATCTCCTTTCTGGTAAGTTCATTTTCGAGGACGAAAATTTTTCTTGTTGGGGAGAATGTAAGGACCTATAAATTAATTGGAATAGAAGTGATAGATTTTAAATAATTTCTGAGTATGTTATTATTTAAAATAAAAAGGACATAAAAATAGAAAATATCATAGTGGTCAGACCTCGAACGTCGCCCAAGGTCTGGGATCAGCTGGTAGAGGGCGATCGGTTGACCATTGTACCAATCAAGTAGTCAGGTGCGATGACTTTATCGTGAGGTATCAAGTGGGCGTGCTTCAAGGGAAAGAGGCACGTGAATCAAGAAGGGTAAGAGAAAGGAAGGTGTAGCTTAGAAGACAATGAGATCGCCGTTTGTTGAAGAAGGCGGCGTCCTCTGACTTCCCCCGTATGAAATCAGAGATCGCCTATTTTGCGCATGATCGCCGTGTGCAAAGATTTCACATAATCGCCAATCGCCTATGGTGCACATGATCGCCGAAAAGAGCACATCGCCGAGTATTCGAGAAGACTTGGTAAGCACTTAGTATGTGGTCTAAATACAGAAGATGGGTGATATAGAAGATAGGTGGCATATCTGCCACCATGAGTAGTGTGAGCCGTGACACCCCAGACTTAGAGGAATGGGAGGATAAACCTTCAGCAAGGTGTGACGATGTGACATTGGTGACCAGAGTAAGGCGATGTGTTCTCGTCACACACAAGGGCGATAAGAGATCGCCAATAGGATGAGAGGAACATCGGTCATCAACCAGGATGGGAGACACATCGGTGGTTTGCCAAGGTGAGACATCGGTGGTCTGCCAGGGTGAGACATCGGTTGTCTGCCAGGATGAGGAATCAGTCGTCCGTCAGGAAGAGGAATCGGTCATCGCCGGTATGAGAGGCATGGTCATCGTTCGAGCAGTCATCGGTGGATGGTTATCGCGCGATGTCGTGTTTCACACAGATAAGGTAGGACCCAGGCTCCCAGCATGAACGTTCTGCATGCGCGACACATAGAAAAAAAGGTTGTTTCAGAATAGTTAGCATCAGAGAGTTGGTATGCGCAGAAACCCACGTGGTCATACTGTTCAAGGAAGTGTGCACGCAAGGTTGCTCAGAGAGTGGGTAATGGCAGAGAAGGCTAAAGAGCCGTTCGACCTTAAGAGCTGAGGGAATCAGCTTATTTAGTTCCCCTTTCTCCTTTCTCCTCCACTCGAAGACGCGGCTATCCTCACGTACCAGTGCTACGATCGGCGACTGCCATTGTCCTTCTAGGAAGTTACTCTGCAAGTTTCTGCTCAAAGCCCTAAAACAGAGTTAAAGCATCCTTAAGTTCTCGGTGGGTTTGGAGCTCTTAGTGAGATTTTTTACGCAAGTCCGGGTAAGGGAAGCTAGCTTTATTTTCAAGAAAACCTTAAGCTAGAAGATTTTGATGTTGGGCGACGTGGTCGCCGGTTTCAAATGTTATTGCATAGTCCCCTGTTTTTGGACGTGATCGCCAGTTTTAATGTTGATTTCGAACTCCCCTGTTTTAGTGTCGTTTGAAACTGTTTGAGATTGAAATCTGAAATGCATGTGATATTCGAAAATCTGAACCTTGGAATGATTGTTGCTGTGATTGGGAACCGTCCATTTACGTGTTGTATGATGCATTGAATGTTGTGAATATGGGATCAAGGCATAGTATTTTCAGGAAAGAAAATACCATGTAAGATCGTGTGTAATGTGCATTGACTAGGGACTTGTCTAGAAGGAGATATCCTGACTCTCCTGATATAATGGAATCATATAGATGAAGTTATTCAGGCGTTGAGAGTCGAAGGAGGTTCATATGTATGGGTAAGTTGTTTGAAAGATAACTAACTTGACCTGTTGTATGGATTAACCCTGTCATACTGGGAGAGTGATGATATTGAGATTTATTTATGCGCATGGCTGTGTGGATTCACAGCGACCCTGTGTGGATTCACAGTGGGGCAGTATGACAGGTGCAGATCTCTGAGTCTGAGTCAACGCACGAGTCTTCCGGAAGTAGAGTCAAGTGTCTATGTGTTGTGAGTCAGTGGGAATTTCTGACGTGAGAAAGATGATTATTGAAAATTGTTGATAGACACTTGATGGTTGTGTAATATGAATGAGAAAGTGGTGGATTCATGTGGGTGTTTAAAAGCCGATTATGTTGATTTTAAAGTTTCATACTTAAAGTTTTAAAAATGTCTAGCTTACCCCTTGTTTTGTTTTGTGGTTGTTTTCTTAAAACTATAATGATCGTGTGTTAATTTTACACGGGAGCAGATGATGTTACAGGCAGTGGAGCTCCTCAGTGAGTGGATGGACAAGGAGATCTCCTGTTCTTATGCTGTGTTTTGTTTTATTTTGAAACACTTGACGGTTGTGTATTAAAATTCCCTAGAGAAGGGATATTATTTTGAAATACAATGTATTGATGGATGTATTCTATTATATACACATATGCTAATTTTTTTTTATATTATTGTTTTATGTTTATCTTATGATATAAATATGAATAAGATTTGAGGGGCGTTACAGAGATGAGGTCCTCCTTGGCGTATCAGTCGAGGTCGACCAAGAGAGGTCTTCCTTGACGTATCAGTCGAGGTCAACCAAGATGAGGTCTTCCTTGGCGTATCAGTCGAGGTTGACCAAGACGAGGTCTTCTTTGACTATTAGTCGAGGTCGACCAAGACGAGGTCTTCCTTGGCTATTAGTCGAGGTCGACCAAGATGAGGTCTTCCTTAACTTATTAGCCAAGGTCGCCAAAAATGAGTTTCTCTTTGGCATGTCAACCAAGGTTGACCGAAGACGATTGGGCTTGTCAAACAAACCAAGAGCCATGCCAGGGAATCCTCTTATGCGACTCACGTGGAGAATTAAAGATGCAGGTTGACAAGTTAGGCTGGTGCAGGTTGGTGAGATCGTCATCAAGGTATGTTATGAGCTAAGAAAGCGAGATATGTAGAAAGGGATGACAACAATATTAAGAAAGAATTACAGCAGCAAAGTTATGTTAGAATTGAGGGTAAAGGTCATTAACACAAAAGCCGAAAGCAAAGTGTTAAGTACATTAAATAAAAGTGTACACATATTTATAAATAGAATAACGGTTTAACATCAGAAGTACAAGAGGAGAGAGGGGGAGTCTAAGAGTCTTCAGGGGCATCCACCAGTTGACCATCGATGATGATCTTCTTCAGACCCATTTGGGAGAGGTCCACCCCAGGATGCGACAGGCAACCTGGGCAAGGGCATCACCAAACCCAGTGCCGTAGGCTTCAGTTGCCTCGTCATTGAGCTCCTCTTTGACCTTCTAGTAGAGCTCCTCTCTGCGAGCCATCTCTGCCCTCATCTCCGCCTGGGACTCAGCCACTTCCCTTTTCAGCTGACCCATCTCTTGCCTTATTTGGGCCATCTCTGCCTCCCGTTGTGCCAGGTCATCGACACGTCGTGCCAGCTCCTCCTTTAGGTCGGTAACATCCTCCTCTTTGCGCTGCAACTCACCTTTCAAGTCTTCCACATCCAGGCAGAAGTCATTGCACTTGGAGTGGAGGCGAAGGGCCTTCTGGGACTTCGAAAATAGGAGGTCCCTAACCTCCTTATCAGAATTCCGCAACTCGGCAACCTCAAGGGTGAGGCGGTGCTCCGGCCCCACTGAAGCAGAGGCCCGGTGCTTGGCGTCCAGCTGCGCCTTTCACATTTTCTTGAAGAGAAGGTTGGATCCGCCAAGCGCCTTCCCAAGGCTTAGGGCCACCTGCTCCATCAGAGGCGCTACCTCCATGTCTTCCATATCATCAACTTCTTGGGAAGATTGGAGGAAGGGGGCCAGTCCGGCGGGGCTACTCCTCTGCACCTCTTCAAGGACGCACTCTCCCCGACCCTCGGGCTCAGTAGCAGGAGGGGGAGAAGAGGCGCTTAGAGGGCACGCCAAGTAGTCTTAGGGGCTTTCCCCTTCTAAATCAGAGGCAAGGGGCAGGGCAGCCCCAGCCTTACGTTTACGCTTGAAGACTAGCCCGAAGTGGGTGCCCTTGTCATCTGATGGGAGGGGACAATCGCCACCATTGAACCTTGAGGTTAGGGGGCAGGGAGTTGAGCTGGGGCTGCGGCAGCAAGAGGAGTGGCGGCAAAAGCGGCAGGGTTTGGGTCGTCATCGGTGGAAGGGTTGGCTTGGACTGACTAGGAAGGGCCTACAACACCCTTCTTGGCAGCACGGGCCGCCAATTGCTTCCTCCTCTCAACGCCGATGGTCATTTCTGCCGCAGATGAGAAACAAAAAACACACCAAGTTAGCAGCGGATTAATATGCAAAAGCACACAAGCATAAACAAAGACACGAAGGCAAGCAGAGTCAAAATGAAAAGCAAGTACCTATGTACCCCTGCAGGGTTTTGGGGTGGTACTCGTTTTTTATGACCTTGACGCTGCTGAACAACGCTTCGAGGCCACACAGGAACTCACACACCTCCCTGTCTTGAGGGTGCAAGTCTGTTAAGGCCCAGGGTTTGGCCAAGTTAGGGTTTTCCACCCAGTAGAGAGGAAACCCAACCAGGAGGGTGGGGTTAGTGGCGCGGCAGCAAATTTTGAAAAATTTGCCCTTGAACCCTTTATAGGATTGCTTTAAGAGGGTTAAGAGTGCTCTTCCAGCAACCCCGTTGATGCTAACCCAGATGTTTTTCCCCAGACTTTTGGCCTCGAAGAAGTACAGGAAGGAGTCTACCGAAGGTAGGCGTTCGAAATAATTGTAGAGGACGACAAAGGCCCTTATAAAGGCCCAGCCATTTGGGTGAAGTTGGGCGGGGGCGACGTTCATCTCGGTCAGCAGCACCCGCTCAAAACCGCTGAAGGAGAGTTGCAGGCACACCCTCTGGAAGACGGTGGAGTAGATGAAGCAGAAGGGGGCCTCCTGAACTGAAGCCTCGTCACAGCAGACAGGCTCACCAACCTTGTAGGGGACCACCCCCATGTACTTATCGTCTTCTTTCCCGAAGACGCGGGAGGTGTGGCTGGCTTTGTTTCTTACCTCCTTTTTCCCATAATCTACTATGGCTTTGGAGGTGGTGAACTCAGACACCTCCTTTAGGAGTCCTTCAGGAGCCCAGGGGTATAACGACTGGTAGAAGTCAGAATGAAGCCCTAGGACTACTTGGCGAATGGGGGGCTGGGAGGAATCTGAATCAACCCCGGAGTGGGAGAAGGTAGAGTGATCCATTTTAGAGTGATGAAGGCTAAAACACATAAAAAAAATTGAAAAAGACAGACTCAGAAGGGGAATAGAACAAACGAATTTCAAAGAAGTGTCGCGACAAGAAAGTAGGGCACGATGAGATGAGATGAGCAGAAAACATTAATAGTCCCAAATAGTTATAAATACATGGAGGGTCATCGCAATAGCAAAGGAAAGTCGTAAATGATGAAAAGAACGTACCTTTAACAGATTATGAGTGGAGTTGATGAAGGGTCGAGACAGAAGAAAGAGCTTTCGAAGAAGCAAAGAGTTTTTGAAAAGATGAAATGAGAAGGAATGAAACAGTGAAGAGCGTAGGAGGCAAAGGGTTAACGTATAGGGGAAGCGCGAATCGACAATGCACCCTAGCCATTGAGATTGCCACGTGTACGCTCCAGGAAAAGTATGGTGGAATGTCACCTCGAAGCACTGTGCGCGTCCCATCACTCAGTCTCACCGTAGTGCCACGTAGGTCGACAGGACGAGCAGTTAGGCTTCTCGCTGAAACAAGTTCCAGCTCGAGCCTGGGGGGCTTGTGTAGTGGTCAGACCTCGGACGTCGGCACATGAGTGAGAGGTCGGCACAGGAGAGGTCGGCATGGTAGGGCCCAAAAAGGGGTCCACAAAATTACACGTGTCAAGGCACAAAAACAGATTCACAGGTATGCCATTCATGCAGGATGTGTTCAAGACGTAAGGCTCTGATACGATAGAATTATCCTTAGAAACGCATGGGAGGCACATGAAGGTTTTAAGGCACGTGGGATATTAAGTTATTAGACAAGTTTGGGCTGGCGGCGCTGGGGTAGGCACTGAAACCCTAGCGGCCACACCTTAAGTTACGCACTCCAGGAAAGGATTAGGCCCACGAGAGTTGCACTCCAAGAAAGGAAGGTTGCCACGGGATTACACAGAGATTGTGCCTTAGAATCCCAAAAAGGTAACCCTAAATTCGCTAGAGGCAGTGCTTGGGCAGGGGCATGTATGCGGCAGGTAACCTAAAAACAACTACATAATGGGGTAACACCCAAGGTAAACACAGGTTCACACACCAACAAAGATCTTTGTAGGCTTAGAGTTTCTCACACACTCTTGGCTTGAGATATCTTAGTTGTTTGATGTTTCTTGCCTTGTACTGACTTAAGCGTCAGAGTGCAATTACAGGTAGGTCCCCCTCTATTTCAACGGAGCCACAAACCCTCCGCGAGATAGAAGGACCCACCACCTACCTTAGAGTCAACAACAACCGAGTCAACCGACGAGAACAGTTTTGATTCATCAGTAGTTTGGGGTTTCGAAAAGATTGTGACAGAGAAGTCCAATAAAGACGCGTCAAAAAAGAAAGTGGCTCGAAACGGGGTGTGGCGTATCTGCATGTTTTCTGCTGATTTGTCACTAGTTTGGGGTTTGGGGAAGCTTCATTTAGTGAATATTAGGGTATAAAAACTTCAAATGGCGATAGATTTTGATAGAGAAGTCCGATCCAGACACGTCAAAAATGAAAGTGGCACGAAACGGGACGTGGCGTATCTGCATGTTTAGTGTCGATTCGTCCGTAGTTTGGGGTTTGGGGAAGCTTCGTTTAGTGAATATAAGGGTATACAATCTTCAAATGGTGATAGATTTTGATAGAGAACTCCGATCAAGATGCGTAAAAAATGAAAGTGGCCCGAAACAGGGCGTGGCGTATCTGCATGTTTTGTGCCGTTTCGTTAGTAGTTTGGGGAAGGTTCATTTAGTGAATATTAGCGTATACAAACTTCAAATGGCGATAGATTGTGACAGAAAAGTCCGATCAAGACGCGTCAAAATTGAAAGTGGCTCAAAACGGGGCGTGGCATATCTGCATGTTTTGTGCCGTTTCGTCAATAGTTTGGGGTTTGGGGAAGCTTCATTTAGTGAATATTAGGGTATACAAACTTCAAATGGCGATAGATTTTGACAGAGAAGTCCGATCAAAATGCGTCAAAAATGAAAATCACTCAATACGGGACGTGGCGTATCTGCATGTTTTGTGCAGATTCGTCAGTAGTTTGGGGTTTGAGGAAACTTCATTTACTGAATATTAGGGTATACAAAGATTAAATGTCGATACATTTTGAAAAAGAAGTCCGATCAAGACGCGTCAAAAATGAAAGTCGCTCGAAATGAGGTGTGCGTACCTAAATGTTTTGTGGCGATTCCTCAAGAGTTTGGGGTTTGGGGAAGCTTCATTAAATGAATATTTGGGTATACAAACTTTCAATGGCGATTGATTTTGACACAGAAATCCGATCAAGACGCATCAAAAATGAAAGTGGCTTAAAACGGGGTGTGGCGTTTCTACATGTTTTGTGCTAATTCGTCTGTAGTTTGGGGTATGGGGAAACTTCATTTAGTGAATATTATGATACACAAACTTCAAATGGCGATAGATTTTGACAGAGAAGTCCGATCAAGAAGTGTAAAAAATGATAGTCGCTCGAAAGGGGGCGTGGCGTAACTGCATCTTTTGTGCGGATTCGTCAGTAGTTTGGGGTTTGTGAAAACTTCATTCAGTGAAGATTAGGGTATACAAACTTCAAATTGCGATAGATTTTGACATAGAAGTTCGATCAAGACGCGTGAAAAATGAAAGTCGTTCAAAATGGCGCGTGGCGTATCTTTATGTTTTGTGCCGATTCGTCAGTAGTCTGGAGTTTGGGGAAACTTTATTTAATGAATATTAGGGTATACAAACTTCAAATAACGATAGATTTTGACAGAGAAGTCCGATCAAGACGCGTCACAAATGAAAGTCGCACGAAATGGGGCGTGGCGTATCTACATGTTTAGTGTCGATTCCTCAGTAGTTTGGGTTTGGGGAAGCTTCATTTAGTGAATATTAGGGTATACAAAATTCAAATGGTGATAGATTTTGACTGAGAACTCTGATCAAGTTGCGTCAAAAATGAAAGTGGCCCGAAACAGGGCGTGGCGTATGTGCATGTTTTGTGTTGATTCATCAGTAGTTTGGGTAAGGTTCATTTAGTGAATATTAGCGTATACAAATTTCAAATGGAGATAGATTGTGACAGAGAAGTCTGATCAAGACGCGTCAAAAATGAAAGTGGCTTGAAACGGGGCGTCACACATCTGCATGTTTTGTGCCAATTCGTCAGTAGTTTGGGGTTTGAGGAAACTTCATTTAGTGAATATTAGGGTATACAAACTTCAAATGGTGATAGATTTTGACAGAGAAGTCCGATCAAGATAACTGAAAAATGAAATTGGCTCGAAACGGGGCGTGCCCTATCTGCATGTTTTCTGCCGATTCATCAGTAGTTTAGGGTTTGGGGAAACTTAATTTAGTGAATATTAGGGTATACAATCTTCAAATGGCGATAGATTTTGACAGAGAAGTCCGATGAACACACCAAAAAAATGAAAGTGGCTCGAAACGGGGCGTGGCGTATCTGCATGTTTTGCCGATTCGTCAGTAGTTTGGGGTTTGGGGAAACTTCATTGAGTGAATATTAGGGTATACAAACTTCAAATGGCGATAGCTTTTGACAGAGAAATCTGATCAAGGCAACTGAAAAATGAAATTGGCTCGAAACGGGGCGTGCCATATCTGCATGTTTTCTGCCGATTCATCAGTAGTTTAGGGTTTGGGAAACTTCAGTTAGTGAATATTAGGGTATACAATCTTCAAGTAGCGATCTATTTTAACACAGATGTCCGATCAAGACGCCTAAAAAATGAAAGTGGCTCGAAACTGGGCATGGCGTATCTGTATGTTTGTGCCGTTTCGTCAGTTGTTTGGGGTTTGGGGAAACTTCATTTAGTAAATATGAGGGTATACAAACTTGAAATGGCGATAGATTTTGACAGAGAAGTCTGATGAAGACACCTAAAAAATGAAAGTAGCTTGAAACGCGGCGTGGCGTATCTGCATGTTTTGTGCCTATTCGTCAGTAGTTTGGGGTTTGGGGAAACTTCATTTAGTGAATATTAGGGTATACAAACTTAAAATGGCGATAGATTTTGACAGAGAAGTCCAACCAAGACGCCTCAAATATGAAAGTGGCTCGAAACGGGGCGTGGCGTATCTGCATGTTTTCTGCCAATTCATCAGTAGTTAGGGGTGTGGGAAAACTTCATTTAGTGAATATTAGGGTATATAAAGTTCAAATGGCGATAGATTTTGACAGAGAAGTCCAATCTAGATGCCTAAAAAATGAAAGTGGCTCGAAATGGGGCGTGGTGTATCTGCGTGTTTTGTGCCGATTTGTCAGTAGTTTGGGGTGTGGGAAAACTTCATTTAGTGAATATTAGGGTATACAAACTTGAAATGGCGATAGATTTTGACAGAGAAGTCTGATGAAGACACCTAAAAAATGAAAGTGGCTCGAAACGCGGCGTGGTGTATCTGCATGTTTTGTGCCGATTTGTCAGTAGTTTGGGGTTTGGGGAAACTTCATTCAGTGAATATTAGGGTATACAAACTTAAAATGGCGATAGATTTTGACAGAGAAGTCCAACCAAGACGCCTCAAATATGAAAGTGGCTCGAAACAGGGCGTGGCGTATCTGCATGTTTTCTGCCGATTCGTCAGTAGTTTGGGGTGTGGGAAAACTTCATTTAGTGAATATTAGGGTATATAAAGTTCAAATTGCGATAGATTTTGACAGAGAATTCCAATGAAGAGGCCTCAAAAATGAAAGTGGCTCGAAACGAGGCGTGGCGTATCTGCATGTTTTGTGCCGATTCGTCAGTAGTTTGGGGTTTGGGGAAACTTCATTTAGTGAATATTAGGGTATACAAACTTAAAATGGCGATAGATTTGGACAGAGAACTCCGATCAAGACGCCTAAAAAATGAAAGTAGCTAGAAACGGGGCATGGCGTATCTGCATGTTTTGTGCTGATTTCTCAGTAGTTTGGGGTTTTGGGAAACTTCATTTAGTGAATATTAGGGTATAGAAACTTCAAATGGCGATAGATTATGACAAAGAAGTCCGATCAAGACGCTCCAAATATGAAAGTGGCTCGAAAAGGGGCATGGCTTATCTGCATGTTTTATGCCGATTTGTCAGTAGTTTGGGGTTTGGGGAAACTTCATTAAGTGAATATTAGGGTATACAAAGTTCAAATGGCGATGGATTTCGACAGAGAAGTTCGATCAAGACGCCTCAAAAATGAAAGTTGCTCGAAACGGGGCGTGGGGTATCTGCATGTTTTGTGCCGATTCCTCAGTAGTTTGGGGTTTGGGGAAACTTCATTTTGTGAATATTAGGGTACACAAACTTCAAATGGCCATAGATTTAGACAGAGAAGTCCGATCAACACGCCTAAAAAATGAAAGTCGCTCGAAACGGGGAGTGGCGTACCTCTATGTTTGGTGCCGATTCGTCAGTAGTTTGGGGTTTGGGGAAACTTCATTTAGTGAATATTAGGGTATACAAACTTCAAATGGCAATAGATTTTGAATAGAAGTTCGATCAAGACGCCTAAAAAATGAAAGCGGCTGGAAACGACGTGGGACATATCTGCATGTTCTGTGTCGATTCATCAGTAGTTTGGGGTTTGGGGAAACTTCATTTAGGGAATATTGGGGTATACAAACTTCAAATGGTGATAGATTTTGACAGAGAAGTCCAATCAAGATGCCTCAAAAAGTGAAAGTGGCTCGAATCGGGGCATGGCGTATCTGCATGTTTTCTGCCGATTAGTCAGTAGTTTGGGGTTTGGGGAAAGTTCCTTTCGTGAATATTAGGGTATACAAACTTCAAATGGAGATAGATTTTGACAGAGAAGTCTAATCAAGACGCCTCAGAAAATGAAAGTGGCTCGAAACGGGGTGTGGCATATCTCCATGTTTTGTGCCGATTCCTCAGTAGTTTAGGGTTTGGGGAAAGGTCCTTTCGTGAATATTAGGGTATACAAACTTCAAATGGAGATAGATTTTGACAGAGAAGTCCAATCAAGACGCCTCAAAAAATGAAAGTGGCTCGAAACGGGGCGTGGCGTATCTGCATGTTTTGTGCCGATTCGTCAGTAGTTTTGGGTTTGGAGAAACATTATTTAGTGAATATTAGTGTATACAAACTTCAAATGGCGATTGATTTTGATAGAGAAGTCCGATCAAGACGCCCTAAAAATGAAAGTGGTTCGAAACAGGGCATGGCGTATCTGCATGTTTTGTGCCTATTCCTCAGTAGTTTGGGGTTTGGGGAAACTTCATTTAGTGAAAATTAGGGTATACAAACTTCAAATGGCAATAGATTTTGAATAGAAGTTCGATCAAGACGCCTCAAAAATGAAAGCGGCTTGAAACGACATGTGGCGTATCTGCATATTTTGTGTCGATTCATTAGTAGTTTGTGGTTTGGGGAAACTTCATTTAGGGAATATTAGGGAATACAAACTTCAAATGGTGATAGATTTTGACAGAGAAGTCCAATCAAGACGCCTCAAAAAAGGAAAGTGGCTCGAATCGGGGTGTGGCGTAGCTGCATGTTTTGTGCCGATTGGTCAGTAGTTGGGGGTTTGGGGAAAGTTCCTTTTATGAATATTAGGGTATACAAACTTCAAATGGAGATAGATTTTGACAGAGAAGTCCAATCAAGACGCCTCAAAAAATGAAAGTGGCTCGAAACGGGGCGTGGCGTATCTGCTTGTTTTGTGCCGATTCGTCAGTAGTTTGGGGTTTGGGAAAACTTCAATAAGTGAATATTAGGGTATACAAACTTCAAATAATGATAGATTTTGACAGAGAAGTCCGATCAAGACGCCTCAAAAATTAAAGTTGCTCTCAACGAGGCGTTGCGTAAGTGCATGTTTTGTGCCGATTCGTCAGTAGTTTTGGGTTTGGGGAAACTACATTTAGTGAATATTAAAGTATACAAACCTCAAATGGCGATAGATTTTGACAGAGAAGTCCGATCAAGACGCCCAAAAAATGAAAGTGGTTCGAAATAGGGCATGGCGTATCTGCATGTTTTGTGCCTATTCCTCAGTAGTTTGGGGTTTGGGGAAATTTCATTTAGTGAATATTAGGGTATACAAACTTCAAATGGCGATAGATTTTGACAGAGAAGTCGAATCAAGACGCCTAAGAAATGAAAGTGGCTCGAAACGGGGCGTGGTGTATCTGCATGTTTTGTGCGGATTCGTCAGTAGTTTGGGGTTTGGGGAAACTTCATTTAGTGAGTATTAGGGTATACAAACCTCAAATGGTGATAGATTATGACAAAGAAGTCTGATCAAGACACCTAAAAAATGAAAGTGGGCGAAACGTGGTGTGGCGTATCTGCATGTTTTGTGCCGATTCGTCAGTAGTTTGGGGTTTGGAGAAACATCATTTAGTGAATATTAGGGTAGACAAACTTCAAATGGTGATGGATTTTGACAGAGAAGTCCGATCAAGACGCCTCAAAAATGAAAGTGGCTTACAACGAGGCGTGGCGTAAGTGCATTTTTTGTGCCGATTCGTCAGTAGTTTTGGGTTTGGGGAACCTACATTTAGTGAATATTAAAGTATACAAACCTCAAATGGCGATAGATTTTGACTGACAAGTCTGATCAAGACACCTCAAAAATGAAAGTCGCCCGAAACGGGGCGTGGCGCATCTGCATGTTTTGTGCCGATTCGTCAGTAGTTTGGGGTTTGGGGAAACTTAATTTAGTGAATATTAGGGCATACAAACTTCAAATGGGATGGATTTTGACTGTGAAGTGCGATCAAGACACCTCAAAAATAAAAGTGGCTCCAAACGGGGCGTGGCGTATCTGCATGTTTTGTGCTAATTCGTCAGTAGTTTGGGGAAACTTCATTTAGTGAATATTAGGGTATAGAAACTTCAAATGGAGATAGATTTTGACAGAGAAGTCCAATCAAGACGCCTCAAAAAATGAAAGTGGCTCGAAATGGGGCGTAGCGTATCTGCATGTTTTGTGCCGATTCGTCAGTAGTTTGGGGTTTGGGGAAACTTAATTTAGTGAATATTAGGGCATACAAACTTCAAATGGGATGGATTTTGACTGTGAAGTGCGATCAAGACACCTCAAAAATAAAAGTGGCTCCAAACGGGGCGTGGCGTATCTGCATGTTTTGTGCTAATTCGTCAGTAGTTTGGGGAAACTTCATTTAGTGAATATTAGGGTATAGAAACTTCAAATGGAGATAGATTTTGACAGAGAAGTCCAATCAAGACGCCTCAAAAAATGAAAGTGGCTCGAAATGGGGCGTAGCGTATCTGCATGTTTTGTGCCGATTCGTCAGTAGTTTGGGGTTTGGAGAAACATTATTTAGTGAATATTAGGGTATACAAACTTCAAATGGCGATTGATTTTGATAGAGAAGTCCGATCAAGATGCCCTAAAAATGAAAGTGCACTAGTGCAAAATGATGAAAGGAATACTGCTTTCCAAGTGCGGTTTCGCGCTAAAACGCATTTGTTAAAAACGCGGTGGCATTTTTGAAATTAGTTTGTTTTACAAATGCGGTTATTAGTTAAAACCGCATTTGTAAATGAAAGGCATTTCATTGACAAATGCGGTTATACACATGACCGCATTTGTAAATGAAATGCATTTCATTTACAAATGCGGTCATGTGTATAACCGCATTTGTAAATGAAATGCCTTTCATTTACAGATGCGGTCATGTGTATGACCGCATCTGTAAATGAAATGCCTTTCATTTACAGATGCGGTCATGTGTATAACCGCATTTGTAAATGAAATGCCTTTGTAAAATGTTTTTAACCTAAAATTTGAAGCGCGCCACTGCACTTTCACTCTTTCTTCTCTGCTCTTGCTTGTCGTTGTTGTTGCGCTGCGCTGTGTTCCTTGCTTCTGTGCATCTTCAGTGCTATTGCTTCCATTGTGAGTTTCGTATCACATTTCATTCTCTTCAGTTTGCTTTAGGAATGTTGTTCTTATATATGGTTTTTTCCTTGCAGTGCTTGAAGTTACTGTTGCATTGCTCCGCCGCTATCGCGCCAGTCTTCCGCTTCCACCTCTGGTTTTCTATCACTTGAATCATCATTTTCGCACACAAGGTTAGTTCATTTTTAGATTTTTTGAATTTTACTTTGTTTATTTTGAATTTTTGACTTTATTTATTATAATTTGTATATTATTTAATATAAATTTGTATTATATAATTTTTAAAATTTATATTATTTAGTTGGTAGTTTTTATGTTAGTTTTGTTTTAGATTTTGTTAATTTTTTTTTGCTGTACTTTGAATATTTTTTTTTATGTATTATAATTTGTATATTATTTAATATAAATTTGTATTAATTTATATAATTTGTATTATATAATTTCTATTTTCTAAAATTTAAATTATTTAGTAATTATTTGTTAGTTTATAGTAGAATTTATGTTATGTTAGTTGTTACATTAGAATAGAATATCGTGTTTGTATTTGGACCTCCGACAATAATATCGTGTTCAACCCTCGGCAAATGCATGAGATAGAACACTTATTAGAAAATCCTAGGTAACTATATTGCAGAATATATAATGGATCGAAGTTGGATTCATTGTGCTTGTATAAGTGATGAGTACGAAAGAGGAGTAGAAGAATTTATACAATTTGTGCAGCGTAAAGCGATTAATAGTGGTCGTGATGGAGGAAAGATTAGGTGTCCGTGCGTTAACTGTTTGAATGGAAGGATACTGGATGTGAATATCATGAGGGAACACCTGCTATGTGATGGGTTTCTTCGATCTTATACAACTTGGACATGGCATGGTGAATTATTAAATTTACCACGTGTTTCCGTAACTGAAGAATATGTGGGATCCACCACAGATGAAGCAGAACACGATGATGTAGTTGATGATCGATTGGAGGACATGATTCGTGATGTGGGAGCTGAGTCTTTTGCAAAAGCGCATGGATATGGAAGTATGTCAAGCGATGCAGAGACTCCATTGTATCCTGGATCAACTAATAACTTCACACGGTTGTCGGCGGTGTTAAGATTGATGAATTTGAAGGCACTAAATGGATGGACTGATAAAAGTTTCACGGAATTGCTCCAGCTGTTGAAGGATATGCTTCCAGAGGGAAATACTCTACCTAATCGTAATTACGAGGCCAAAAAGATTCTTTGTCCAATGGGTATGGAGTATAAAAAGATACATGCATGTCCTAATGATTGTATATTATACCGGAAAGATTTTGAATTGTTGAAAAGATGTCCGTGGTGTGGGTTATCACGTTATAAATTGAAACAAACAGATGATGATACTATTGAAGAGATGGAAAAGCATGGACCCCCAATGAAGGTTATGTGGTATCTTCCCATCATTCCAAGGATGAAGCGTTTGTTTGCAAACCCAGACGATGCTAAGAATCTTAGATGGCATGCAGATGAGAGGAAATGTGATGGCATGTACCGACATCCAGCTGATTCTGTTCAGTGGAAGAAATTTGATGATGAGTTTCCAGAGTTTGGTAAAGAATCAAGAAATATCCGACTTGGTCTAGCTACAGATGGAATGAATCCGTTTGGTAATATGAGTACAAATCACAGTTCATGGCCTGTTTTACTAGTTATTTACAACTTACCTCCTGGATTGTGCATGAAGCGAAAGTACATGATGTTGTCTATGATGATATCTGGTCCGAAACAGCCAGGGAATAACATAGATGTTTATCTAAGTCCCCTAATCGAAGATTTGAAGTTAATGTGGGATGAGGGTGTTCAAGTATTTGACGGATTTGCTAATGAAACTTTCAAGCTTCATGCCATGTTATTTTGCACCATCAATGACTTTCCGACATATGGTAACTTATCAGGTTATAGTGTTAAGGGTCATAAAGCATGTCCAATATGCGAAGAAGACACTGCTTCTCAACAATTGAAACATGGAAGGAAGACAGTATATCTTCGCCATCGAAGGTTTCTTAGAAGTCATCATCCTTACCGGAGGTTGAAAAAAGCCTTTAATGAGGTTTACGAAAAGGTAAATAACATAGACCACACCTTCGGTAAGTCAAAAAAAAAGTCAGTTGTGACTAACATTTGGAAGAAAAAATCAATCTTCTTTGATCTTCCGTACTAGTCAAGGTTAGAAATCAGACACTGTATAGATGTAATGCATGTTGAGAAGAATGTGTGTGATAGCTTAATTGGTACACTTCTTAACATTAACGGGAAGACGAAGGATGGTCTAAATGCTCGTTTAGATTTGGTTGAGATGAACATACGAGGGGAGTTGGCACCGATAGAAATGGGTAAGCGTACATATTTGCCCCCAGCCTGTTATACCATGTCAAAAAATGAAAAAGTAAGTTTCTGTCAATGTCTAAAGGGTGTAAAAGTGCCACAAGGACATTCCTCAAATGTGAAGAGCCTAGTGTCAATGCAAGATTTGAAGCTAATTGGGTTGAAGTCTCATGATTGCCACATCTTGATGCAACAGCTTCTGCCTGTAGCTATTCGTGGGATCTTACCAAAAAATGTTAGACATACCATAACCCGTTTGTGCTCATTCTTCTCTTCCATCTGTTGTAAAGTCATTGATCCATTAAAACTAGATGAACTTCAAGATGAAATTATTGTTATCTTATGTGAATTGGAGATGTTTTTTCCTCCATCTTTTTTTGACATCATGGTTCATATACTTGTGCATCTGGTTAGAGAGGTTAGATTGTGTGGACCAGTGTACTTAAGATGGATGTATCCTGTTGAGCGGTATATGAAAATTTTGAAAGGTTATGTGAAAAATCATTATCGTCCAGAAGCTTCAATGATTGAAAGGTACATAGCTGAAGAAAGTATTGAATTTTGTTCAGATTACATGTCAAAAGCAAATCCAATAGGTCTTCCAGCTAATTCATGGCACCATAGGCGTTCTACAAGTAAATGTTTACGCGGTGTGAATATTGTAAGCAAATCTCGGTCAGAAGTCTTGCAAGCACATTTGTATATATTGAATAATACAGATGAAGTTATACCTTACATAGAAGCTCATAAAGCCATTGTGAAGGCAAATAATCCAAGACAAGCAGACAAATGGGTCTTGATGGAACATAATAGAACATTCATGCCTTGGTTTAAAGAGGAGGTGTTAAAGGATTCAACGGCATCGGAGACCTTGACTTGGTTGGCTGCTGGATTGATGTTTGATGTCATTTCTTGTAAAGCGTACGAAGTGAATAATTGTATATTTTACACTAAGTCTATGGATGAAAAGAGTACAGTTCAAAATTCTGGTGTTACTCTTGAAGCCGAGTCAATGCAGTTTTCCACCTCGAAAGATACAAATCCTGTAATTGGATCAATGGCATATTATGGATTTATAGAAGAGATATGGGAGCTTGACTATACTAAGTTTTCAGTTCCAGTTTTCAAGTGTATATGGGTTGACAGTAAAAGTGGGGTTAAAATTGATGAATCAGGATTCACACTAGTGGACTTTCGAAAGATAGGGTATCGAGATGAGCCATTTATAATGGTTCAACAAGCATCTCAAGTTTTCTACGTGAAAGATCCTACGTCAGAACATTGGTATGTTGTTTTACACGGGAAAAAACAAGGGGAGGCCATAAATGATATTGAAAATGGTGAACCCCATTCATTCACACCAATGATAACTAATAAAGATGACGATGTACTTGATCATGTACATGCAACCCGTAAAGACCACAGTGAAGGAATTTACATATGAACTTGTAACCCATTATGGTAATAAATTTAGAAATATTTTTTATAATATGCATTTACTATATTATGTTTTTGTTTTATATGATTTTCTTTCCATGCAGATTGTAAGGACCTGTAAAATTAAATTGGAATAAAAAGGGATATATTTTAAATGAATTCTAAGTATGTTTTTATTTAAAATAAAAAAAAGGAAGGAAAGTGTAGTTTAGAAGACTATGAGATCGCCTGGTTAGTACATGATCGCCTGTCGCCTAGGTTACACGTGATCGCCAGTCGCCTATGGTGCACATGATCGCCGAAAGTGCACTCAGTATGTGGTCAGGATACTGGATCAACCAGAGTGGGTTCCAAAAACCACGCGTATCGAGGTGTGGGTTAAGCCTTAGATACGCTGTGCATGCGAAGCTCTATGCTTGAGCATAAGAAATCGTCCTTAGTGTTGCATGCATGGGCGCACGAGGAGCAGGGCTGATCTACTCTTGGAAATGTGAAGCTACCGACGTCACCAAGTCATGTGGAAATGATACCTTGGACGTAACATAGTGGGATGAAGAACCTTCAACAAGGCGTGGCGATGTGTCGTCGGGCATCGCCAGGGCGCGAGGCATGCGGTCATCGCCAGGGCGAGACATCGGTCGTCTCCTAGGGAGAGACATCGGTCGTCCGCCAGGATGAGACATCGGTGGATAGTCATCGCGCGAGCGGTCATCGGTGGAAGGTTATCGCGCGATGTCGAGTTTCACACAGATAAGGTGGGACCCAGGCTCTCAGCATGAGACGTACTGCACGCACGACACGTAGACAAAAAGGGTGGTTCAGAATAGTGACATCAGAGTGTTGGCCTGCGCAGAGGCACGCGTAGTCGTACTGTTCAGGGAAGCGTACACGCAAACTTCCCTGCAGAGTGGGTGGTGGCAGCGGCTTTTGTGGAAAAGTTGGTTTAAGATTCAAAAACCCACTTCTGAGAGGAAAAGGACGTTGCAGTGGTTCAAGAGTGAAAGAGTGAGCTCACCTTCATCCTTCTCTTTTCTCTCCTTCGCGCTGTGATTCAGGCATTCTCAAGCACCAGTACGACGAGCGACGACTGCCCTTAGAGCACCTGGGAGGTTTTCTGCAAGTTCTACAAACCAGACGCAAAAACAGAGCTAAGGCACCTTTAAACTTCGGTGGGTTTTGGAGCTCTTAGTGTTTTGCGCAAGTCCAGGTAAGGGAAGCTAGCCTTATTTTCCAACGAAAAACCTTATATTAGATGATTGAGATGATGGGGCGACGTGGTTGCCGGTTTTTCAACTGTTATTGCATAATCCCCTGTTTTTGGACGAGATCGCCGGTTTTGGCGTTGTTTTTCGAACTCCCCTATTTTTGTGTTGTTTGAAACTGTTTGAGATTTAAATGTGATATTCGAAAATCTGAACCATGGAATGATTGTTGTTGTGATTGGAATCATTCATTTAAGTGTTATATGATGTGTTGAATGTTGTGAATGTGGGATCAAGGCATAGTATTTTCAGGAAAGAAAATACCGTGTAAGATCGTGTAGGATGTGCACTAACCGGTGATTCGTTTATTATGAGATATCTTGACTCTCCTGATATAATGGAATCATATAGATGAAGTTATTCAGGCATTGAGAGTCGAAGGAGGTTCATATGTATGGGGGAGTTGTTTGAAAGAAAACGAGCTTGACCCGTTGTATGGATTAACCCTGTCATGCTAGGATAGTGATGATATTGAGATTCATTTATACGCTTGTGAATGTGTGTGATTTCACGGCAACCCTGTGAATGTGTGTGATTTCACAGTGGGGCAGTATGACAGGTGCAGATGTCTGAGTCTAGTCAATGCATGAGTCTTCCGGAAGTAGTGTCAAGTGTCTTGTGGGATGAGTCAGTGGAAGTTTGACGTGAGAAATGAGGAACATTGAAATTGATAGACACTTGATGCATTATGTGAATAGAACGACTCTTGAGGAAATTGTGAAATGTGTGATTACTTGGTGGTCATGTGAAGGGAACGAGAAAATTGATAGTTTTTACGTGGGTGTCTTCAATTTGTTTTATCTTGATTTTAAAGTTTCATATCTCAACTCTCTTTCAAAATATCTAGCTTACCCTGTGTTTTTGGTGTTGTGTTTGGCTTTTTCTTAAACCTGTGATGATCGTGTATAATTTACACGGGAGCAGATGATGTTGCAGAAAGTAGAGCTCCTCAATGAGTAGTCGCCGGAAGGAGATCGCCTGTTTATATTTCTGTTAGGCGATCACCCTTTTTCTGTTTTCTGATAGGAGATCGCCGTTTTCCGATAAGAGATCGCCTTTTGCTGTTAGGAGATCGCCTGTCTTTATATTTTACTGTATTTTGTTTACGTTTTGGAAAACTGACCGATTATGTATTAAACTCCCTGTGAGGAGAAACTTCATTACATACATATAATTATGTTCACTTCAATATATTTGTTTACCTTTATTTTTATTATATAAATATGAAAAGGAATTGGCGGGATGTTACACAGATGAACTAATGTTTGTTAAATAATTTTTTTAACAGAGATATGGGTGACGATCAAACTCCAATTAGACCCCGATCCGGACGAGGCAACAGAGGACCTACTAGGATGAAGCGTCTGGCAAAGAAACGTGCCGCTGGTGAGAAGACAGCTTTTGACATTGACGTCAACACTGGAATGGCATCAGGTCCTAATGCAGATGAGTTTAATAGCTATCTTGGAGTTCTTTCTCGTGAGAGAGTCTCCATTTTGATTAATTCATGGGATGAGGTGTCAGAGGTCGACCAAAACATGCTGTGGGAGGATGTTCTGGTAAGCTTTACATAATTATTGTTATCATATAAAGCTATTTAATATTCATTTACTAACTTTACTTTGGTGATGTTATTTTGCAGGCAAATTTTGAAATTCCTAATGTGGAACCGCTTCGATCAAGGATTCTATCCAATATCGGACTGAAGTTTCGCGCCTTTAAGTCAAGACTCACGACGAGATACATTTTTGGTGAGCTTAAGGATGAAAGTCCTTGTGAAAGATACAATTTTATTGATGAAGAGACATGGCTTGCTTTTAAAGAAAGCCGTCTAACTGAAGAATGGACTGTAAGTGAAGCTACTTAACTATTTTGACTTATATAACATTAATGAGTTAATATTATTGAATTCACTTTGTTTATTTCAATTATGACAGCATCGGCGGAAGAAAGCTCAAGAAATAGCTTTAAAGAATCTTACCCCGCACATAATGTCTCGTGCGGGGTATCGAAAGCTTGAGCAAGCACTGATGGTTGAAAAGGAGCAATCCAGACAGGGGAGTGCATCTCAGGATGTGGAAACAGGGGTCACTTCTCCTCCATCACCACCTATGCGCCATGACAAATGGAAGAGGGCCCGAATTAAGAAGTCGGGTGCACCAAGTTCAGAGCAATCAGGGCTTATCATTGAAAAAATTGTAAGTTATTTAAGCCTTTTTTCATCTATTATGATGCATTACTTATAATAAAACCTCATGATTTTTGTCTCTTGCAGGATGCCTTGGACTCCCAAGGTAATTTTGTTGCTGATGGTCGTCGCGATATCCTTGTTGAAACAATTGGACAACCTGAACACTCTGGTCGTGTTCGTGCAGCTGGACAAGGAGTTGGGATTAGACTTTATTTTGGAGCTGCACCACGACACTCATCCTCCTCCTCCAAAGAGAGCAAAAAAGAAATGGAGCAAAGGCTACGTCAAGAACTAATTGATGAGATGAGAAGGGAGGCGGAAAAGATGAGGCTAGAGTTGCGACAAGAGATATCGCAACAACTTTGTGGTGAGCAGCCGATTCAGACGCTTCTTAGTCCTGCTCCCAAGAGCACAAAGGGGAGTTGTGCAGCTCCTACAGCATCAGGGGATGATATCATTGGCCAGACGAGGCAATGTGAGCTACTGGTAGAAGGTGGCATCATTCCTCAGGTGGTGGCCATTGGAAAAGTCTATGAAGACGCCACCACCTTACATAACGTTCCTCTCTCCCCTGATGCAGCAAAGGTCACGGTTGAAAGAGTACAAGTACCTGATGCTCGTCTTCCACTACCTTCAGAAGAGGTAACAACTGTGGCCAAAGCATTTCAGTCCTTTGTAGCCTGACCCAGACACCTGATTCGATATATGCCACAACCACTGGTAATAATTTCATTTCATGTGCTAATTTATATTTATATATTACATGTAATTTATAACAAATCTTTTTTCTTTTTGTAGAAACCTCGTCGGAAACCAAGTCCGAAAAAGAAACAAGAGGTTCCGCTTGACGATCTTATAGCTTCCTTAGCTATAGTTGCTAGACAACTTGGATGAGATCCTCTGGAAGTTCCATGGGATGATACCTTTTTTGAAACAAACCCTGAGCTACCATTGTACATATACATGTCAAATCTGCTAGAATATGTAGCTGGGGATCAGGAGCTGAATATAAATATCATTCAATTTTTTATGATGTAAGTATCGTTACCTACATTTCATTTTCATTTATGTTAAATTAGCATTCATTATGATTTAACTAATTACTTGTAGGTTTTTGAATGGTGTCTCTGTCACTGAGGGGAAGGAAAATGTGTATGGATTCTTAGATCCTGCATATACTAATCCCACTGGAGTAAAGACAAATGAGACCTGTAACATCCCGCCAAATTACTTTACATAAATATAAAATGAGATAAAGGTAAAACAATAATATTTAGGTGAACATACGTATTTATATAAAATGAAGTTGTTCCTCACAGGGAGTTTAATACATAACCGGTCAAATTTTTCAAAACTTAACAAAAATACAGTCAAATACATCGAAACCGGCGGTCTCCATACATAAACCGGCGATCTCCTAATAGAAGACCCAAAACAGGCGATCTGCTATCAGGACAAAAAACAGGCGATCACCACAAAGAAATAGAAACAGGCGATCTCTTCCCCGGCGACCACTCACTAAGGAGCTCTACTTCCTGGAAGATCATCTGCTCCCGTGTAAAATACACGATCATCACAGTTTTAAGAGAAAAACAGCCATAGAGCAATACAAAGGGTAAGCTAGATATTTTTAAACTTTAAATTATGAACTGGACAACCAACATAGATCAGCCTTTTTAAACATTCACAAAAGTCCATCACTTTCTCATTCATATCACACAGCCATCAAGAAATCACATATTTCACAATTCCTCAAAGTCTTTCAATTCACATAATGCATCAAGTGTCTATCAATTTCAATGTTTCTCATTTCTCACGTCAGACTTCCACTGACTCATCATACAAGACACTTGACACTACTTCCGGAAGACTCGTGCATTGACTAGACTCAGAGATCTGCACCTGTCATACTAAACTGCTGTAATGTTTCCACAGCTATGTGCATCCACACAATCTCGATCTCAATTTCATCACTCTCACAGTATGACAGGGTTAATCCATATAACAGGCCGAGCTCGTTCTTTTTCACACGACTCACCCATTCATATGAACCTCCTTCGACTCTCACCAACTGAATAACTTCCTCTATGTGATTCCATTATCTCAGCAGAGTCAGGATATCTCATTATAGAAATCACCGATCAATGCACATCCTACACGATCTTACACGGTATTTCCTTTCCTGAAAATACTATGCCTTGATCCCACATTCACAACATTCAAAACATCATACCACTCAAATGAATGATTCAAATCACAACAACAATCATTTCAAAGGTTCAGATTTTCAAATATCACATGCATTCCACATTTAAATCTCAAACAGTCTCAATGACACTAAAACAGGGGAGTTCGAAATCTGTATTTAAAACGGGCGATCACGTCGCCCAAGCTCATGAAAACAGAGCATCATGAAAAAGGGGTTTAAAACCGGCGATCACGTCGCCCAAACACATAAGAACAGAGAATCACGAAAAAGAATATGAAAACCGGCGACCACGTCGCCTTTACTTCAGAAAACAGCAAATCTACGGTTCTTATTGAAAATAAAGCTAGCTTCCCTTACCTGGACTTGCGTAAAACACCAAGAGCTCCAAAACCCACCGAGCTTAAAGGATGCCTTGGCTCTGTTTTAGCGTCTGGTTTGTAGTACTTGCAGAGAACCTCCCAGGTGCTCTAATGGTAGCCGTCGCTCGTCGTACTTTTGGGTGAAGGTGCCTGAATCGCAGTGCGAAGGAGAGAAAAGGAGAAGAAGGGAGGTCAACACACTCTTTCGCTCTTGAACCACTGCAACGTTCCTTTCTCTCAGAAGTGGGTTTTTGCATCTTAAACTAACTTGTCCACAAAAGCCGCTGCCACCACCCACTTTGCAGGGAAGTTTGCGTGTACGCTGCACTGAACAGTACGACTAAGCGTGCCTCTGCGCAGGCTAACACTCTGAGGTCACTATTCTGAACCACCCTTTTTGTCTACGTGGCGCGCGTGCAGGACGTTTCATGCTGGGAGTCTGGGTCCCACCTTCTCTATGTGCAACTCGACATCGCGCGATAACCTTTCACCGATGACCACTCGCGCGAAGACTATCCACCGATGACCTCTGGCGCGAAGGCTATCCACCGATGACCTCTGGCGCGAAGGCTTTCCACCGATGACCTCTCGCACGAAGACTATCCACCGATGACCTCTGGCGCGAAGGCTATCCACCGATGACCTCTCGCCCTGGCGGTGCCCGCATGCCTCGCGCCCTGGTGATGCCCGCATGCCTCGCGCCCTGGCGATGCCCGCATGCCTCGCGCCCTGGCGATGCCCGCATGCCTCGCGCCCTGGCGATGTCTGCATGCTTGGCGCCCTGGCGATGCCCGCATGCCTCGCGCCCTGGCGATGCCCGCATGCCTCGCGCCCTGGCGATGCCCGCATGCCTCGCGCCCTGGCGATGCCCGCATGCCTCGCGCCCTGGCGATCACGTGTAGTCTAGGCGACCGGCGATTTTGTACTAACAAGGAAATTTTATAGTCTTCTAAGCTACACTTTCTTTCCTTTTTATTTTAAATAAAACATATTTAGAATTCATTTAAAATATACCCTTTTATTCCAAATTTAATTTTACAGGTCCTTACAAGACCCAATCATACATCACTAACACCCTGGAAAAAGAGGGAAAAGAGGTTTATATGTGCCCTTATATTAACGAGTAAGTTTAAATATATATATGTTAAAAGTTTATTATATTCATGTTTTATAAATTTACTCAACTATTTTCATGGATGATATAGGGGTCATTGGCAATTACTTGTCTTATCAGTGAAGGATAGGACGACTTTGTGGTTCTGTTCCCTACACAAGAAGATATCCACAAGTTTTAAGAATATCATTGATAAGTAAGTACACTATAAACTTAACTATGGTCGAAACTATAAGTAATCCACTAACAAGGTTTTTTGTCTCAACCAGTTCATGGAGTGGATATAACATTCTAAAAGGGAGATCGAATTCAAATTTTCAAAATTTGAACTGGATAAGATTAAAGGTATGTAAGATTTTTCTTTTTTTTTTCATTGTTTAATTATACTAACTTTTACAATTTATTGAATTATAGTGTAATAAACAACCAGGAAGCTATGAGTGTGGCTATTACGTCATGCAATGGATGTGTACCATTGTAAGACTAGGTCTTACAAGTAATTGGCAAGAGGTAAGATTTCTTAAATTATTTTTATAACTTCAAACTAATTTATCTATCTTAAAACTAATTTATGTGTCAACCATTTTGAAATGCAGTTCTTCACGGATGAGGAACCCATGAGTTCGGAAGCCATGACATATGTGAGACAATCTTGGTCCACATATTTCCTAAACTTTTATAACTCTATGATTTGATCAATAGTGTAAGAATAGATAGAGATTATTACTATTTTTGTATACATTTTGATCAATTACTATAAATTGACTTAGTTTCTCTGAATCTGTTTATCTGTCTGGCTGGCTAGGATGGGTATAATGAAACTGCACAAGATAATTCGTATGGGAAAACAACTAACCAAATCATTCTAAAAAAAAAAAACCTGATTTACAGATGCGGTTGTTTACCTTAACCGCATTTGTAAATCAAGGGAATGATTTACAGATGCGGTTGCTTACTACAACCGCATCTGTAAATGTGATTTACAGAGGCGGTTGTTTACTACAACCGCATCTGTAAATCATTCCCTTGATTTACAGATGCGGTTGTAGTAAGCAACCGCATCTATATATCATTCCCTTGATTTACAAATGCGGTTAAGGTAAACAACCGCATCTGTAAATCATTGCCATTCATGAAACCTGGGCACACCTCTGGAGCATTTACAGATGCGGTTACGGGAAACAACCGCATTTGTAAATAGTATTTACAGATGCGGTTCAACCGCATTTGTAAATCTCTGATTTACAAATGCGTGTTGATCAAATGCGGTTGTTTAGCCGCATTTGTAAAATGAAAATAACCGCATTTGTTTTACGTTTCTGCACCAGTGGTGGTTCGAAACAGGGCATGGCGTATCTGCATGTTTTGTGCCTCTTCCTCAGTAGTTTGGGGTTTCGGGAAACTTCATTTAGTGAATATTTGGGTATACAAACTTCAAATGGCAATAGATTTTGAATAGAAGTTCGATCAAGACGCCTAAAAAATGAAAGCGTCTCGAAACGAAGCGTGGCGTATCTGCATGTTTTGTGTCGATTCATTAGTACTTTGTGGTTTGGGGAAACTTCATTTAGGGAATATTAGGGAATACAAACTTCAAATGGTGATAGATTTTGACAGAGAAGTCCAATCAAGACGCCTCAAAAATGGAAAGTGTCTCGAATCGGGGCGTGGCGTAGCTGCATGTTTTGTGCCGATTGGTCAGTAGTTTGGGGTTTGGGGAAAGTTCCTTTCGTGAATATTAGGGTATACAAACTTCAAATGGAGATAGATTTTGACAGAGAAGTCCAATCAAGACGCCTCAAAAAATGAAAGTGGCTCGAAACGGGGCGTGGCGTATCTGCTTGTTTTGTGCCGATTCGTCAGTAGTTTGGGGTTTGGGGAAACTTCATTTAGTGAATATTAGGGTATACAAACTTCAAATAATGATAGATTTTGACAGAGAAGTCCGATCAAGACGCCTCAAAAATGAAAGTTGCTCTCAACGAGGCGTGGCGTAAGTGCATGTTTTGTGCCGATTCGTCAGTAGTTTTGGGTTTGGGGAAACTACATTTAGTGAATATTAAAGTATACAAACCTCAAATGGCGATAGATTTTGACAGAGAAGTCCGATCAAGACGCCCAAAAAATGAAAGTGGTTTGATACAGGGCATGGCGTATCTGCATGTTTTGTACCTATTCCTCAGTAGTTTGTGGTTTGGGGAAACTTCATTTAGGGAATATTAGGGAATACAAACCTCAAATGGTGATAGATTTTGACAGAGAAGTCCAATCAAGACGCCTCAAACTACAAATGGTGATATTAGGGAATATTAGGGAATATTAGGGAAACTTCATTTAGTGAGTATTAGGGTATACAAACCTCAAATGGTGATAGATTATAACAAAGAAGTCTGATCAAGACACCTAAAAAATGAAAGTGGGCGAAACGTGGTGTGGCGTATCTGCATGTTTTGTGCCGATTCGTCAGTAGTTTGGGGTTTGGAGAAACATCATTTAGTGAATATTAGGGTATACAAACTTCAAATGGTGATGGATTTTGACAGAGAAGTCCGATCAAGACGCCTCAAAAATTAAAGTGGCTTACAACGAGGCATGGCGTAAGTGCATGTTTTGTGCCGATTCGTCAGTAGTTTTGGGTTTCGGGAAACTACATTTAGTGAATATTAAAGTATACAAACCTCAAATGGCGATAGATTTTGACTGACAAGTCTGATCAAGACGCCTCAAAAATGAAAGTTGCCCGAAACGGGGCGTGGCGCATCTGCATGTTTTGTGCCGATTCGTCAGTAGTTTGGGGTTTGGGGAAACTTAATTTAGTGAATATTAGGGCATACAAACTTCAAATGGGATGGATTTTGACTGTGAAGTGCGATCAAGACACCTCAAAAATAAAAGTGGCTCCAAACGGGGCGTGGCGTATCTGTATGTTTTGTGCCAATTCGTCAGTAGTTTGGGGAAACTTCATTTAGTGAATATTAGGGTATACAAACTTCAAATGGAGATAGATTTTGACAGAAAAGTCCAATCAAGATGCCTCAAAAAATGAAAGTGGCTCGAAATGGGGCGTGGCGTATCTGCATGTTTTGTGCCGATTCGTCAGTAGTTTGGGGTTTGGAGAAACATTATTTAGTGAATATTAGGGTATACAAACTTCAAATGGCGATTGATTTTGATAGAGAAGTCCGATCAAGATGCCCTAAAAATGAAAGTGGTTCGAAACAGGGCATGGCGTATTTGCATGTTTTGTGCCTCTTCCTCAGTAGTTTGGGGTTTGGGGAAACTTCATTTAGTGAATATTAGCGTATACAAACTTAAAATGGCGTTAGCTTTTGATAGAGTAGTCCGATCAAGACGCCTAAAAAATGAAAGTGGCTCGAAACGGGGCATGGCGTATGTCCATGTTTTGCGCCGATTCGTCAGTAGTTTTGGGTTTGGGGAAACTTCATTCAGTGAATATTAGGGTATACAAACGTCAAATGGCGATAGATTTTCACATAGAACTCCGATAAAGACGCCCTAAAAATGAAAGTGGCACCAAACGTGGCGTGGCATATCTGCATGTTTTGTGCCGATTCGTCAGTACTTTGGGGTTTGGGGAAACTTCATTCAGTGAATATTATGGTATACAAACTTCAAATGGCGATAGATTTTGCAGAGAAGTCCGATCAAGACTCCTAAAAAATGAAAGTGGCTTGAATTGGGGCGTGGCGTATCTCCATGTTTCGTGCCGATTCATCAGTAGTTTGGGGTTTGGGGAAACTTCATTTAGTGAATATTAGGTTATACAAACTTCAAATGGCGATTGATTTTGACAGAGAAGTCTGATGAAGACGCCCAAAAAATAAAAGTGGTTCGAAATGTGGCGTGGTGTATCACCATGTTTTGTGCCGATTCGTCAGTAGTTTGGGCTTGGGGAAACTTCATTTAGGGAATATCAGGGTATACAAACTTCAAATGGTGATGGATTTGGACAAAGAAGTCCGATCAAAACGCCGCAACAATGAAAGTGGATCGAAACGGGGGGTGGCGTATCTGCATGTTTTGTACAATATTTGGCTATACAAACTTCAAATGGCGATTAATTTTGATAGAGAAGTCTGATCAAGACGCCCAAAAAATGAAAGTGGTTCGAAACGGGGGGTGGTGTATCTGCATGTTTTGTGTCGATTCGTCAGTAGTTTGGAGTGTGGGGAAACTTCATTTAGTGAATATTGGGGTATACAAACATTAAATGGCGATAGATTTTGCCAGAGAAGTTCGATCAACACGCCTAAAAAATGAAAGTGGTTCGAAACGGGGCGTGGCGTATTTGCATGTTTTGTGCTGATTCGTCAGTAGTTTGGGGTTTGGGGAAACTTCATTTAGTGAATATAAGGGTATACAAACTTCAAATGGCAATAGATTTGGACCGAGAAGTCCGATCAAGATGCTTAAAAAATGAAAGTGGCACGAAATGGGGCATGGCGTGTATGCATGTTTTGTGCCGATTCGTCAGTAGTTTGGGGTTTGGGAAAACTTCATTTAGTGAATATTACGATATACAAACTACAAATGGCGATAGATTTTGACAGAGAAGTCTGATCAAGACGCCTAAAAAATGTAAGTGGGTCGAAACGAGGCATGGTGTATCTACATGTTTTGAACCGATTCGTCAGTAGTTTGGGGTTTGGGGAAACTTCATTTAGTGAATATGACTGTATACAAACTTCAAATGGCATTAGATTTTGACAGAGAAGTCCGATCAAGACGCCTAAAAAATGAAAGTGGGTCGAAACGGGGCACGGCGTATCTGCATGTTTTGTGCGGAGTCGTCAGTAGTTTGGGGTTTGGGGAAATTTCATTTAGTGAATATTAAGGTATACAAACTTCTAATGGCGATAAATTTTCACAGAGAAGTCCGATATAAACACCTCAAAAATGAAATGAAAAATTGAATTGGAATAATAAGAGATATATTTTAAATGAATTCTAAGTATGTCTTTATTAAAATAAAAAGGAAGGAAAGTGTAGTTTGGAAGACTATGAGATCGCCTAGTAGTACATGATCGTCGGTCGCCTGCTACACATGAGCGCCAGGGCGCGAGGCATGTGGACGTCGCGCGGGCGCGAGGCATGTGGACGTCGCGCGGGCGCGAGGCATGTGGACATCGCGCGGGCGCGAGGCATGTGGACGTCGCCAGGGCGCGCGAGGCATGTGGACGTCGCCAGGGCGCGCGAGGCATGTGGACGTCGCCAGGGCGCGAGGCATGCGGGCATTGCTAGGGCGCGAGAGGCATGCGGGCATCGCCAGGGCACGAGGCATGCGGGCATTTCCAGGGCGCGAGGCATGAGAGCGTCGCTAGGGATAGACATCGGTCGTCTTTCAGGGCGAGGGAGACATCGGTCGTCTTCAAGGGCGAGGGAGACATCGGTCGTCTCCCAGGGCGAGGGAGACATCGGTCGTTCTCCAGGATGAGTCAGCGGTGGAAAGTTATCACGCGATGACGAGCTTCACACAGATAAAGTGGGACCCAGACTTCCAGCATGACACGTCCTGCACACGCGCCACGTAGACAAAAAGAGTGGTTCAGAGTGGTGACATCAGAATGTTGGCATGCGCAGGAGACACCAGCGGTCGTACTGTTCAGAGCAGTGGTTGGCATGCACAAGCGACAACAGTGGTCGTACTGTTCAGGGCAGTGGTTCTCAGGCTTTCCTGCAGAAGGGGTGGCAGCAGCAGCATACGTGGACGAGTAAGCTTGGATTCAAAAGCCACTGCGGGAAGGCAAAGAGCGTTACAGACTCAAGAGTGTTAGAGTGAGTGCAAACTTCCTCCCTCCCTTCTTCCCTTCCTTGCGTTGAGACTCAGGCAACCTCCAGCATCAGTGCGACAAGCGACGTTGCCCTTAGAGCACCTAAGAGGTTCTCTGCAAGTTCTACAGACCAGGCGCTGAAAACAGAGCTAAGGCATCCTTCAGGCTCGGTGGATTTTTGGAGATCTTGGTGTTTGCGCAAGTTCAGGTAAGGGAAGCTAGCCTTCATTTTCAATACAAGCCATAGAGTAGCTGTTTCTGAAGTGAGGGCGACGTGGTCGCCGGTTTCGTTTTCATCTTCGTGAATGCTCTGTTCTCTGTGTTTGGGCGACGTGGTCGCCGGTTTTATATACAGACTTCGAAATACCTTGTTTTTGAACCAGATCGCCGGTTTTGGCGTTGTTTTCGAAACTCCCCTGTTTTGATGTTGTTTGAAGCTGTTTGGGATTTAAATACAATATACATGTGATATTCGAAAACCTGAACCCTTGAAATGATTGTTGCTGTGATTTGAATCATTCATTTGAGTGGTATGATGTTTTGAATGTTGTGAATGTGGGATCAAGGCATAGTATTTTCAGGAAAGGAAATACCGTGTAAGATCGTAGGTAATGTGTATTGACTAGGGGCTTGTCTAGAAGGAGATATCCTGACTCTACTGATATAATGGAATCACGTAGATGAAGCTATTCAGTTGTGGAGAGTCGGAGGAGGTTCATACGTATGGGTGAGTTGTTCAAAAGGGAACGAGCTCGGCCTGTTCTATGAATTAACCCTGTCATACCGGGAGAGTTAATGACATTGAGATTATATGCGCATGGCTGTGTGGATTTCACAGCAACCCTGTGTGGATTTCACAGTGGTATGGTATGACAGGTGCAGATCTCTGGGCCTGAGTCAACGCACGAGTCAATCCGGAAGTAGTGTCAAGTGTCTTGTGTGCTGAGTCAGTGGTAGTCTGACGTGAGAAATGAAAAACATTGAATTGATAGACACTTGGTGCATTATGTGAATAGAACGACTCTTGAAAATATTGTGAAACATGTGATTTCTTGATGGCTGTGTGATATGAATGAGAAAGTGATGGACTCTTGTGAATGTTTAAAAAGGGCTGATCTACGTTGGTTGTCCAGTTTAAAATTTAATGTTTAAAAATATCTAGCTTACCCTTTGTATTGTTCTCTGGCTGTTTTCTCTTAAAACTGTGATGATCGTGTATTTTACACGGGAGCAGATGATTTTCCAGGAAGTAGAGTTCCTTAGTGAGTGGTCGCCGGAAGGAGATCGCCTGATTTCTGTTCTGGTAGCAGATCGGCTGTTTTGGATCCTCTGATAGGAGATCGGCCTCGTCCGATAGGAGATCGGTCTCTTCCGATAGGAGATCGCCTGCTTTGTTTTTTTACTGTATTTTGTTTATGTTTCTGGAAAAATTTGACCGAATTTGTATTAAACTCCCTATGAGGAGAAACTACATTTCATATATATAATATTTTGTTCACTTCAATCTATTTGTTACCTTTATTTTCATTATATACATTTGTATAGTAATTTGGCGGGATGTTACATTAATGGTATCAAAGCAGTTCGTCCTTAGGATGACCTGAGGGCTGTGGATCCATTGTGTTTCTTCTACTCATGAAAGTTATTTGAGTTTAAAATAACAACTATAGTGAAAGATTTTCAAACGTTTTTGTATTGAAGTTTGGTGTGTGCTTTGGTGAATATATGCTCTAACTGAAAATCTTAGTATTAAGAAGGAGAAGGTCTTGATAAAGTAGTGAGGGTGCACACTCATAACTGGATCGAGATAATTCTCAATCTTAATTCCAAAGGTTTGATGTTTAGCATACATTGAGTTCTGGTGTGATTTACTTCATTTTATTGAGTGTTTTTGTATTGATTGAAAGTGGTTGTTTGGATTTATGAATTGTATACCAGTAGCTGTTCTTGTGTTTTGCTTAAGTTTATAAGCACTATGATTCTGTTGTTGAACTCAAATTCTTAATGACTTTGAGATGCTGACCTTTGTAAGGTCTAGATGTTACCTCCTGAATGAATTGATTTTAATCGATCTCATTCTCGTAGTTGTAGGGAATATAGAAGTCCATAGTTTCAAAAATCCGAACGGAGAAAGATGGCAAGTAAACCTCCTACCCCTTCCCAACCTTCTTCGGAAATGGGCCAGATTGCAAAGGCTATAGAAATGATGGCGAGTGCTATCCAACAACAGAATACGATAATGGCTCAGATTCATCAGGCTGTAATGCAGCATTGGGAAACGGCTCGGTCGGCTGAAACAGCTTCCCACGTCGGTCAGCCTCAGGAACAGATGGGACTGACCGAATTCATGAGGCACAACCCACCCAAGCTCCGTGGGAATGCTACCCCTGATCAAGCAGATCCGTGGATCAAGGAGTTTCGTGCCTTAGTAGAGGAGGCAAAGGTGGTGGAGACCCTGGAGAGGAGTGATTCCAGAGTAATCAGATCACACCCAGGGGGCCCCCCAGTGGGAAGGCCAAGGTGCAGCACCCACAAAGCAAGCCTTATGCGAGACCTCTACCACATCGGGCAGGAGCAGTTCCGCCCCAGTTTCAGCAGCAACAACCATGGAAATCAAGATGTTTCCGTTGTGATGGGCCACCTAACGTCAACGTGTGCCCCAAGGGGAATTTAGGGAGAAAATGCTACATCTGCCGAAAGACGGGACACCTTGCTAGAGAGTGTCCTAACGGGTATAGGGTGACTCAACCCAGTGTTTCCCAGCAGTTGAGGAACGAAGGCAGCAGACCTCTGGCAGCAGGGAGAGTGTCTGCCCTGTCTGGAGCGGAAGTATCTCAGTCAGGTAACCTAGTACAAGGTGCTTGTTTATAGCTGGTAGATACGTTAGAGTTTTGTTTGATTCTGGAGCGACACACTCTTTTGTGTCAAATCGGTGTGAAACCGAACTGGGCCTTCTAGTGGAGGAAACTGCCGTTTGAACGGTTAGCCTCTACACCTGCATCAAACCAGGTTTTGACCTCCCCAGTTTGCTCTGAATGTCCAGTGATAGTAGAGGGACGCAGATTCAAAGTGAACTCGATCTGCCTACCTCTTCAGGACCTGGATGTTATCCTGGGAATGGATTGGCTAGCTGCCAATCACGTTCTCATAGATTGCGGTAGTCAGAAGATAGCGTTTCCAGACCTCCAAGAGGTAGACGTAATATCTGTTCAGCGAGGGTGGTCGGTGTTGGAAGAAGGGGCGAGGTGCTTCATGATCCTAGCTCGGTTGGGAGTGAAGAATGAAGAGGATGTAAGCAAGATACCTTGGTGAGAGATTTCATGGATGTATTTCCAGAAGAAGTACCTGGATTACCTCCTAAGAGAGAGATGGAATTCTCTATTGTTTTGGTACCTGGAGCTGGACCAGCGTCCATGGCTCCCTACATAATGGCCCCAGCTGAGTAGATGGAATTAAAGAAGCAAGTGTAAGTTAGATTTAGTTGTACCAAGGTCTAGTTTCAGCTACATATAAGTTATGGAGAGTAAGTAAGCAGTATGTTGGAGGTTTAAAGCTTAAGCATGTGTATCCATGGGAAGTACCAGAGTTAAGTTCCAAGAATGAAAGGATGAATTTTTTTTTCTTTTTGAAGCTTAGAAGATGTTCATGTCGATGAAACAGCATGAGATGGTTCTAGCTTAAACTTCACGCAGGATGAATGCTGTTTTGTTGATCGTGATTTGAAAGATGATTATGGAAATGGTGGGTTGAGATAACAGACTTCTGAAGCCGTAAGCCTCCTGAATTTGGCAAATGAGGATGCAGTTAGGCCTGTGAATGTAGAAGGGAAGGAGGTAATGGCTGTGGATAACAATGAGGGTAAGCCGTGTTATGATGATGTTGAGTCCTTCTAGAGATGTAGTAAATTTCAGAAAAGTTGGATGTGGAAGGGAGCGTGGGTGGAAATAGTCTGTTGCATCTGGGAGAAGAAGGATAGAGTTGTCCTTAAGCAAGGAATTCCGGATTGCAGAGGAAATTTTCCAATCGGCTCCACTACTTACATGGTTGTGGATGAGATATATGGTGCGTTCGTTCTTGCATGCCTTTTCGGATAGGCACCTGAACCCAAAATCAATGCATCCAACGTATACATTGAAAAAGGAGGTCGTAATGAGAGCAGGAAGCCGAGTTGGCAAAAGAAGTCATAATAATGATTTAGAAAGTAACAGCAACAGGAACTTTGTCTTTATAAGGTACAGAATTATGTAGCATAGTGGTGAACAAAAGGTGTCCCTTTAGGGAGCGTGAGAATTAGATCAGCAGTTGGGAAGTCGATGGATGGTTTGATCAAGATGCAGAAGTTGATCCCTAGGAGGATATTTCGGATCCTAGTTTGAGTTAGCTAGGGGGCATGAGTAGTGGGCAGCTGTCCCCTTTCCTTCCGATGAAGGGATCTTGCTCGCTTTTCTCTGAAGGGGCTAGCCCTGGTTCTGTTAAGGGCCTAGTTCTGGACTTACTCGACCAAGTCTTCAAGGTTGGAAGAAGAGCGTGAATGCTGGAATTGGCGCTCAATGGAGCAGCATGTTCCATATGCAGGGATGTAGAATGGAATTTGATGAAGAATTGGAGTAGTAATAGTTGGTTCAGCAGACAACCGAGAGGGTGAAACTGATACAGGACAGGATGAAAGCTCCTCAAGGTCGATAGATGTCCTCGGCGGATCAGAGGAGAAGACCTTTGGAGTTTGCTGCTGGGGATCATGTCTTTATGAGAGGAACACCAGCCAAGGGTGTAGGACGAGCTATCGAATCAAAGGAACTGCCTCCTAAGTTCGTGGGACCATATCAGATCTTAAGGAGGATTGGTCCAGTGGCTTACGAGATCGCCCTACCTCCCCAATTAGCAAATCTGCATAATGCCTTTCACGTGTCACAGCTGAGGAAGTACATGGCAGACCCTAGTCATGTGCTGGGAGTGGACGAAGTGCAGATCAGGGATGACTTGTCCTTTGAGGCGAAACCAGTCAGGATTGACGATCGTCAAAGTAAACAGCTCAGAGGCAAGACCATAAGCATGGTGAAAGTGGTGTGGGATGAGAGATCGGGTGATTCAACTTGGGAGTTAGAAGAACCCATGAGGGAAGCCTATCCATATCTCTTTTCCTTGTAATTCAATTTTCGAGGACGAAAATTTTTCTTGTTGGGGAGAATGTAAGGACCTGAAAAATTGAATTGGAATAATAAGAGATATATTTTAAATGAATTCTAAGTATGTCTTTATTAAAATAAAAAGGAAGGAAAGTGTAGTTTGGAAGACTATGAGATCGCCTAGTAGTACATGATCGTCGGTCGCCTGCTACACATGAGCACCAGGGCGCGAGGCATGTAGGCATCGCGCGGGCGCGAGGCATGCAGGCGTCGCGCGGGCGCGAGGCATGTGGACGTCGCGCGGGCGCAAGGCATGTGGACGTCGCCAGGGCGCGCGAGGCATGTGGACATCGCCAGGGCGCGCGAGGCATGTGGACGTCGCCAGGGCGCGAGGCATGCGGGCATTGCTAGGGCGCGAGAGGCATGCGGGCATCGCCAGGGCACGAGGCATGCGGGCATTTCCAGGGCGCGAGGCATGAGAGCGTCGCTAGGGATAGACATCGGTCGTCTTTCAGGGCGAGGGAGACATCGGTCGTCTTCAAGGGCGAGGGAGACATCGGTCGTCTCCCAGGGCGAGGGAGACATCGGTCGTTCTCCAGGATGAGTCAGCGGTGGAAAGTTATCACGCGATGACGAGCTTCACACAGATAAAGTGGGACCCAGACTTCCAGCATGACACGTCCTGCACACGCGCCACGTAGACAAAAAGAGTGGTTCAGAGTGGTGACATCAGAATGTTGGCATGCGCAGGAGACACCAGCGGTCGTACTGTTCAGAGCAGTGGTTGGCATGCACAAGCGACAACAGTGGTCGTACTGTTCAGGGCAGTGGTTCTCAGGCTTTCCTGCAGAAGGGGTGGCAGCAGCAGCATACGTGGACGAGTAAGCTTGGATTCAAAAGCCACTGCGGGAAGGCAAAGAGCGTTACAGACTCAAGAGTGTTAGAGTGAGTGCAAACTTCCTCCCTCCCTTCTTCCCTTCCTTGCGTTGAGACTCAGGCAACCTCCAGCATCAGTGCGACAAGCGACGTTGCCCTTAGAGCACCTAAGAGGTTCTCTGCAAGTTCTACAGACCAGGCGCTGAAAACAGAGCTAAGGCATCCTTCAGGCTCGGTGGATTTTTGGAGATCTTGGTGTTTGCGCAAGTTCAGGTAAGGGAAGCTAGCCTTCATTTTCAATACAAGCCATAGAGTAGCTGTTTCTGAAGTGAGGGCGACGTGGTCGCCGGTTTCGTTTTCATCTTCGTGAATGCTCTGTTCTCTGTGTTTGGGCGACGTGGTCGCCGGTTTTATATACAGACTTCGAAATACCTTGTTTTTGAACCAGATCGCCGGTTTTGGCGTTGTTTTCGAAACTCCCCTGTTTTGATGTTGTTTGAAGCTGTTTGGGATTTAAATACAATATACATGTGATATTCGAAAACCTGAACCCTTGAAATGATTGTTGCTGTGATTTGAATCATTCATTTGAGTGGTATGATGTTTTGAATGTTGTGAATGTGGGATCAAGGCATAGTATTTTCAGGAAAGGAAATACCGTGTAAGATCGTAGGTAATGTGTATTGACTAGGGGCTTGTCTAGAAGGAGATATCCTGACTCTACTGATATAATGGAATCACGTAGATGAAGCTATTCAGTTGTGGAGAGTCGGAGGAGGTTCATACGTATGGGTGAGTTGTTCAAAAGGGAACGAGCTCGGCCTGTTCTATGAATTAACCCTGTCATACCGGGAGAGTTAATGACATTGAGATTATATGCGCATGGCTGTGTGGATTTCACAGCAACCCTGTGTGGATTTCACAGTGGTATGGTATGACAGGTGCAGATCTCTGGGCCTGAGTCAACGCACGAGTCAATCCGGAAGTAGTGTCAAGTGTCTTGTGTGCTGAGTCAGTGGTAGTCTGACGTGAGAAATGAAAAACATTGAATTGATAGACACTTGGTGCATTATGTGAATAGAACGACTCTTGAAAATATTGTGAAACATGTGATTTCTTGATGGCTGTGTGATATGAATGAGAAAGTGATGGACTCTTGTGAATGTTTAAAAAGGGTTGATCTACGTTGGTTGTCCAGTTTAAAATTTAAAGTTTAAAAATATCTAGCTTACCCTTTGTATTGTTCTCTGGCTGTTTTCTCTTAAAACTGTGATGATCGTGTATTTTACACGGGAGCAGATGATTTTCCAGGAAGTAGAGTTCCTTAGTGAGTGGTCGCCGGAAGGAGATCGCCTGATTTCTGTTCTGGTAGCAGATCGGCTGTTTTGGGTCTTCTGATAGGAGATCGGCCTCGTCCGATAGGAGATCGGTCTCTTCCGATAGGAGATCGCCTGCTTTGTTTTTTTACTGTATTTTGTTTATGTTTCTGGAAAAATTTGACCGAATTTGTATTAAACTCCCTATGAGGAGAAACTACATTTCATATATATAATATGTTGTTCACTTCAATCTATTTGTTACCTTTATTTTCATTATATACATTTGTATAGTAATTTGGCGGGATGTTACAGGCGTGGCGTATATGCATGTTTTGTGCCGATTCGTCAGTAGTTTGGGGTTTGGGGAAACTTCATTTAGTGAATATTAGGGTATACAAACTTCAAATGGCGATAGATTTTCAAGAGAAGTCCGATTAACACGTATACCGTAATAATCACTAAATAAAGTTTCCCCAAACCCCAAACTACTGACGAATCGGCACAAAACATGTAGATACGTCACGCCCCGTTTCAAGCCACTTTCTTTTTTGAGGTGTCTTGACCGATACAAACTTCAAATGGCAATAGATTTGGACAGAGAAGCCCGATCAAGACGCCTCCAAAAAGAAAGTGGCTCAAAACGGGGCGTGACGTATCTGCATGTTTTGTCCCGATTCGTCAGTAGTTTGGGGTTTTTGGGAAACTTCATTTAGTGAATATTAGCGTATACAAACTTCAAATGACGATAGATTTGGACAGAGAAGCCCGATCAAGACGCCTCCAAAAAGAAAGTGGCTCAAAACGGGGCGTGACGTATCTGCATGTTTTGTCCCGATTCGTCAGTAGTTTGGGGTTTGGGGAAACTTTATTTAGTGATTATTAGGGTATACAAACTTCAAATGGCAATAGATTTGGACAGAGAAGTCCGATCAAAACGCCTAAAAAATGTAAGTGGGTCGAAACGGGGCGTGGCGTATCTGCATGTTTTGAGCTGATTCGTGAGTAGTTTGGGGTTTGGGGAAACTTCATGTGAATATTTTTGTATACAAACTTCAAATGGCGTTAGATTTTGAGAGAGAACTCAGATCAAGACGCCTCAAAAATGAAAGTGGCTCAAAACGGGGCATGACGTATGTCCATGTTTTGCGCCGATTCGTTAGTAGTTTGGGGTTTGCGGAAACTTCATTTAGTGAATATTAGGGTACACAAACGTCAAATGGCGTTAGATTTTCACAGAGAACTCCGATAAAGATGCCTCAAAAATGAAAGTGGTTCGAAACGGGGCGTGGCATATCTGCATGTTTTGTATCTATTCGTCAGTAGTTTGGGGTTTGGGGAAACTTCATTTAGTGAATATTAGGGTATACAAACTTCAAATGACGATAGATTTTGACAGAGAATTCCGATCAAGACGCCTAAAAAATGAAAGTGGCTCGAAACGGGCCGTTGCGTATCTGCATGTTTTGAGTTGATTCGTGAGTAGTTTCGGGTTTGGGGAAACTTCATGTGAATATTTTTGTATACAAACTTCAAATGGCGTTAGATTTTGACAGAGAACTCAGATCAAGACGCCACAAAAATGAAAGTGGCTCGAAACGGGGCATGACGTATGTCCATGTTTTACGCCGATTCGTTAGTAGTTTGGGGTTTGGGGAAACTTCATTTAGTGAATATTAGGGTACACAAACGTCAAATGGCTTTATATTTTCACAGAGAACTCCGATAAAGATGCCTCAAAAATGAAAGTGGCTCGAAACGGGGCGTGGCATATCTGCATGTTTTGTATCGATTCGTCAGTAGTTTGGGGTTTGGGGAAACTTCATTTAGTGAATATTAGGGTATACAAACTTCAAATGACGATAGATTTTGACAGAGAATTCCGATCAAGACGCCTAAAAAATGAAAGTGGCTCGAAACGGGACGTTGCGTATCTGCATGTTTTCTGCCGATTTGTCAGTGGTTTGGGGTTCGGGGAAACTTCTTTTAGTGAATATTAGGGTATACAAACTTCAAATGGTGGTATATTTTGTTCGAGAAGTCCGATATAGTCGCCAAAAAAATGTAGGTGGCTGGAAACGGGTCGTGGCCTATCTACATATTTTGTGCCGATTTGTCTGTAGTTTGGGGTTTGGGGAAACTTCATTTAGTGAATATTAGGGTATACAAACTTCAAATAGCGATAGATTTTGACAGAGAAATGCTATCAACACGCCTCAAAAATAAAAGTGGCTCGAAACGGGGTGTGGCGTATCTTAATGTTTTGTTCCGATTCGTCAATAGTTTGCGGTTTGGGGAAACTAAATTTAGTGAATATTAGGGTATACAAACATTAAATGGCAACAGATTTTGACAGAGAAGTCTGATCGAAACGCCTAAAAAATGAAAGTGGCTCGAAACAGGGCGTGGCGTATCTGCATGTTTTGTGCCGATGCGTCAGTAGTTTGGGGTTTGGGGAAACTAAATTTAGTGAATATTAGGGTATAGAAACTTCAAATGGCGATAGATTGTGACAGAGAAGTCCGATCAAGACGCCTCAAAAATGAAAGTGGCTCGAAACAAGGCGTGGCGTATCTGCATGTATTGTGCCGATTCGTCAGTAGTTTCGGGTTTGGCCAAACTTCATTCAGTGAATATTAGGGTATAGAAACTTCAAAAGGCAATAGATTTTGAGAACGAAGTCCGATCAAGATGCCTAAAAAATGAAAGTGGGTCAAAACGAGGCGTGGCATATCTGCATGTTTTGTGCCGATTCGTCAGTAGTTTGTGGTTTGGGGAAACTTCATTTAGTGAATATTCGGGTATACAAACTTCAAATGGCAATAGATTTTGACCGAGAAGCCCGATCAAGACGTCTCAAAAATGAAAGTGGGTCGAAACGGGGCGTGGCGTATCTGCATATTTTTTGCCGATTCGTCAGTAGTTTGGGGATTGGGGAAACTTGATTTAGTGAATATTAGGGTATACAAACTTCAAATGACGATAGATTTTGACACAGAAGTTCGATGAAGACGCCTCAAAAATGGAAGTGGCTCGAAACGTGGCGTGGTGTATCTGCATGTTTTGTGCCGATTCGTCAGTAGTTTGCGGTTTGGGGAAACTTCATTTAGTGAATATTAGGGTATACAAACATCAAATGGCAACAAATTTTGACAGAGAAGTCCGATCGAAACGCCTAAAAAATGAAAGTGGCTTGAAACAGGGCGTGGCGTATCTGCATGTTTTGTGCCGATGCGTAACTAGTTTGGGGTTCGGGGAAACTAAATTTAGTGAATATTAGGGTATAGAAACTTGAAATGGCGATAGATTGTGACAGAGAAGTCCGATCAAGACGCCTCAAAAATGAAAGTTGCTCAAAACGGGGCGTGGCATATCTGCATGTTTTGTGCCGATTCGTCAGTAGTTTGGGGTTTGGGGAAACTTCATTTAGTGAATATTAGGGTATACAAACTTCAAATGGCAATAGATTTTGACCGAGAAGCCCGATCAAGACGCCTCAAAAATGAAAGTGGCTCGAAACGAGGCGTGGCGTATGTGCTTGTATTTAGCCGATTCCTCAGTAGTTTCGAGTTTGGGGAAACTTCATTTAGTGAATATTAGGGTATACAAACTTCAAATGGCGATAGAGTTTGACAGAGAAGTCCAATCAAGACGCCTCAAAAATGAAAGTGGGTCCAAAAGGGGCGTGGCGTATATGCATGTTTTGTGCCGATTCGTCAGAAGATTGGGGTTGGGGAGACTTCATTTAGTGAATATTATGGTATACAAACTTCAAATCGCGATAGCTTTTGACAGAGAATTCTGATCAAGACACCTCAAAAATGAAAGTGGCTCGAAACGGGGCGTGGCGTATCTGCAAGTTTTGTGCCGATTCGTCAGTAGTTTGGGTTTTGGGGAAACTTCATTTAGTGAATATTAGCATATACAAACTTCAAATGGTGATAGATTTTGACAGAGAAGTCCGATCAAGACGCCTCAAAAATGAAAGTGGCTCGAAACGGGGAGTGGCGTTTCTGCATGTTTGGTGTCGATTCGTCAGTAGTTTGGGGTTTGGGGATACTTCATTTAGTGAGTATTAGGTGATACAAACTTCAAACGGCTATAGATGTTGTCAGAGAAGTTCGATCAAGACGCCTCAAAAATGAAAGTGGCTCGAAACGGGGCGTGGCGTATCTGCATGTTTTGTGCCGATTCCTCAGTAGTTTCGAGTTTGGGGAAACTTCATTTAGTGAATATTATGGTATACAAACTTCAGATGGCGATAGAGTTTGACAGAGAAGTCCAATCAAGACGCCTAAAAAATCAAAGTGGGTCGAAACGGGGCGTGGCGTATATGCATGTTTTGTGCCGAGTCATCAGTAGATTGGGGTTGGGGAAACTTCATTTAGTGAATATTATGGTATACAAACTTCAAATGGCAATAGATTTTGACAGGGAAGTCCGATCAAGATGCCTAAAAACTGAAAGTGGGTCGAAACGGGGCGTTGCGTATCCACATATTTTGTGCCGATTCGTTAGTAGTTTGGGGTTTGGGGAAACTTCATTTAGTGAATATTAGGGCATACAAACTTCAAATGGCGATAGATTTTTACAGAGAAGTCCGATCAAGATGCCTCAAAAATGAAAGTGGCTCGACATGGGGCGTGCCGTATCTTCATGTTTTCTCCCGATTCGTCAGTAGTTTAGGTTTGGGGAAACTTCATTTAGTGAATATTAGCGTATACAAACTTCAAATGCCGATAGAGTTTGACAGAGAAGTCCGATCGATACACCTCAAAAATGGAAGTGACTCGAAACGGGGCGTGGCGTATCTACATGTTTTGTGCGGATTCGTCAATAGTTTTGGGTTTGGGGAAACTTCATTTAGTAAATATTAGGGTATACAAACTTCAAATGGCGATAGATTTTGACAAAGATGTCCGATCAAGACGCCTCAAAAATAAAAGTGGCTCGAAACGGGGCGTGGCATATCTGCATGTTTTGTGCCGATTCGTCAGTAGTTTGGGGTTTGGGGAAACTTCATTTAGTGAGTATTAGGGTATACAAACTTCAAATAGCAATAGATATTGTCATAGAAGTTCGATAAAGACGCCTAAAAAATGAAAGTTGCTCGAAATGGGGTGTGGCGTATCTGCATGTTTTGTGCCCATTCGTTAGTAGATTCGGTTTGGGGAAACTTCGTTCAGTGAATATTAGGGTATACAAACTTCAAATGCCGATAGATTTTGACAAAGAAGTCCGATCAAGACGCTTCAAAAATGAAAGTGGCTCGAAACGGGGCGTGGCGTATCTGCATGTTTTGTGCCGATTCCTCAGTAGTTTCGAGTTTGGGGAAACTTCATTTAGTGAATATTAGGGTATACAAACTTCAAGTGGCGATAGATTTTGACATAAAAGTTGGATCAAGATGCCTCAAAAATGAAAGTGGCTCGACACGGGGCGTGGCGTATCTTCATGTGTTGTGCCGATTCGTCAGTAGTTTGGGGTTTGGGGAAATTTCATTTAGTGAATATTAGGGTATACAAACTTCAAATTGCAATAGATTTTGACAGAGAAGTCCGATCAAGACTCCTAAAAAATGAAAGTGGCTCGAAACGGGGCGTGTCGTATCTGCATGTTTTGTGCCGATTAGTCAGTAGTTTGGGGTTTGGGGAAACTTCATTTGGTGAATATTAGGGTATACAAACTTCAAATGGCGATAGATTTTGACAGAGAAGTCCGATTAAGACGCCTTAAAAATGAAAGTGGCTCGAAACTGGCCGTGGCGTATCTGCATGTTTTGTGCCGATTTGTTAGTAGTTTGGGGTTTGGGGAAACTTCATTTGGTGAATATTAAGGTATAAAAACTTCAAATGGTCATAGATTTTGACATAAAAGTCCGATCAAGACGCCTAAAAAATGAAAGTAGCTCGAAACGGGGCGAGGCGTATCTGCATGTTTTGTGCCCATTTGTCTGTAGTTTGGGGTTCGGGGAAACTTCATTTGGTGAATATTAAGGTATACAAACTTCAAATGGCGATAGATTTTCACAGCGAAGTCCGGTCAAGACTCCTCCAAAATGAAAGTAGCTCGAAACTGGAGTGGAGTATCTGCATGTTTTGTGCCGATTCATCAGTAGTGTGGTGTTTGGGGAAACTTCATTTAGTGAATATTAGCGTATACAAACTTCGAATGGCGATAGATTTTGACAGAGAAGTCTGATCAAGACGCCTCAAAAATGAAAGTGGCTCGAAACAGGTGTGGTGTATCTGAATGTTTTGTGCCGATTCGTCAGTAGTGTTGGGTTTGGGGAAACTTCTTTTAGTGAATATTATGGTATACAAACTTCAAATCGCGATAGATTTTGACAGAGAAGTCCGATCAACATCCCTAAAAAATGAAAGTGGCTCGAAACGGGGAGTCGTGCATCTGCATGTTTTTTGCCGATTTGTCTGTAGTTTGGGGTTTGGGGAAACTTCATTTGGTGAATATTAAGGTATACAAACTTCAAATGGCGATAGATTTTGACATAGAAGTCCGATCAAGACGCCTCAAAAATGAAAGTGGCTCGAAACGGGGCGTGGCGTATCTGCATGTTTTTTGCCGATTCGTCAGTAGTTTGGGGTTTAGGGAAACTTCATTTAGTGAATATTAGGGTATACAAACTTCAAATGGCGACAGATTTTGACAGAGAAATCCGATCAAGACACCTAAAAAATGAAACTGGCTCGAAACAGGGCGTGGCGTATCTGCATGTTTTGTGCCAAGTCGTCAGTAGTTTGGGTTTTGGGGAATCTACATTTAGTGAATATTAGGGTACACAAACGTCAAATGGCGATAGATTTTGACAGAGAAGTCCGATCAAGACGCCTAAAAAATGAAAGTGGCTGAAATCGGGTCGTGGCGTATCTGCATGTTTTGTGCCGATTCGTGAGTAGTTTGGGGTTTGGGGAAGCATCATTTAGGGAATATTAGGGTATACAAACTTCGAATGGCGATGGATTTTTACAGAGAAGTCCGATCAAGATGCGTCAAAAATAAAAGTGGCTCGACACGGGGCGTGGCGTTTCTACATGTTTTGTGCCGATTCGTCAGTAGTTTGGGGTTTGGGGAAACATCATTTAGTGAATATTGGCGTATACAAACTTCAAATGGCGATAGATTTTGACGGAGAAGTCCGATCAAGACTCCTAAAAAATGAAAGTAACTCGAAACGGGGCGTGTCGTATCTGCATGTCTTGTGCCGATTCGTCAGTAGTTCGGGGTTTAGGGAAACTTCATTTAGTGAATATTAGGGTATACAAACTTCAAATTATGATAGATTTTGACAGAGAAGTCCGATCAAGGCTCCTAAAAAATGAAAGAGGCTTGAAACGGGGCGTGGCGTATCTGCATGTTTTGTGCCGATTCGTCAGTAGTTTGTGTAACATCCCGCCAAAATACTATACAAATGTATATAATGAAAATAAAGGTAACAAATAGATTCTATGAACAAAATATTATATATATGAAATGTAGTTTCTCCTCACAGGGAGTTTAATACAAATTCGGTCAAATTTTTCCAGAAACATAAACAAAATACAGTAAAAAAAAAACGAAGCAGGCGATCTCCTATCGAAAGAGACCGATCTCCTATCGGACGAGACCGATCTCCTATCGGACGAGGCCGATCGCCCATCGGGGGACCCAAAAACAGCCGATCTCCTTCCGGCGACCACTTCACTAAGGAGCTCTACTTCCTGGAAGATCATCTGCTCCCGTGTAAGTTATACACGATCATCACAGTTTTAAGAGAACAGCCACAGAACCAAAACACGCAGGGTAAGCTAGATATTTTAAAGAGAGTTTAAATAAGAACATTAAAATCAGAGTAAGCAATTTTCAAGATATTCACGTAAAGCTATAGATTTTCTCAATACCCTTCACCTGGTCACCCAGAAATCACACATTTCACAATATTCTCAAGAGTCATTCATTTTCACAATACTGCATCAAGTGTCTATAATTTCAAGTTCCTCATTTCACATGTCAGACCACCACTGACTCAGCACACAAGACACTTGACACTACTTCCGGAAGACTCGTGCATTGACTAGACTCAGGGATTCTGCACTGTCATACAAAGCTGTAATGTTTACCAGCTATGCGCATTAACACAGTCTCAATCTCAAGTTCACCATTCTCACAGTATGACAGGGTTAATCCATATAACAGGTCGAGCTCGTTCTGTTTCACACGACTCACCCATGCATATGAACCTCCTTCGACTCTCAACGCCTGAATAACCTCATCTATATGAATCCATTATCTCAGGAGAGTCAGGATAATCCCATTATAGACATCACCGATCAATGCACATCCTACACGATCTTACACGGTATTTTCTTTCCTGAAAATACTATGCCTCGATCCACATTCACCACATCCAACACATCACATAACACTTAAAAGAATGATTTCAATCACAGCAAAACTCAACCCAAGGTTCTTATTTTCGAATATCTCATTTAAATCTCAACAGTTTCAAAGCAACACCAAGAACAGGGAGTTTTCGCAAACAACGCCAAAACCGGCGATCTGGTTCAAAAACAGAGTATTTCGAAGTCTGCATTTAAAAACCGGCGACCACGTCGCCCAAACACATGAAACAGAGCATTTACGATGATGAAAACGAAACCGGCGACCACGTCGCCCTTACTTCAGAAATAGCTAAACTATGGCTTGTATTGAAAATGAAGTCTAGCTTCCCTTACCTGGACTTGCGCAAACACCAGGAGCTCCGAAACCCAACGAAGCTTGAACCCCGCCTTGTCTCTGTTTTCAGCGCCTGGTCTGTAGAACTTGCAGAGAACCTCTTAGGTGCTCTAAGGGCAACGTCGCGTGTCGCACTGATGCTGGAGGTTGCCTGAGTCTCAACGCAAGGAAGGGAAGAAGGGAGGGAGGAAGTTTGCACTCACTCTAACACTCTTGAGTCTGTAACACTCTTTGCCTTCCCGCAGTGGCTTTTGAATCCCAGCTTACCTGTCCACGTTTGCTGCTGCTGCCACCCCTCCTGCAGGAAAGTCTGAGAACCACTGCCCTGAACAGTACGACCACTGCTGTCGTTTATGCATGCCAACCACTGCTCTGAACAGTACGACCACTGTTGTCGTTTGTGCATGCCAACCACTGCTCTGAACAGTACGACCGCGAGTGTCTCTTGCGCATGCCAACATTCTGATGTCACCACTCTGAATCATCCTTTTTGTCTACGTGGCGCGCGTGCAGGACGTTTCATGCTGAGAGTCTGGGTCCCACTTTATCTGTGTGAGGCTCGCCCTCGCGACAACTTTCCAACGCTGACTCATCCTGGCGAACGACCGATGTCTCCTTCGCCCTAGAAGACGACCGATGTCTTCCTCTGGGAGACGACCGATGTCTTCCCTGGCGACGCCCTCATAACTCTCGCGCCTTGGCCACGTCCACATGCCTCGCGCCCTGGCAATGCCCACATGCCTCGCGCCCGCGCGATGCCTGCATGCCTCTCGGGCCCGCGCGTTGCCTGCATGCCTCTCGGGCCCGCGCGTTGCCTGCATGCCTCTCGCGCCCGCGCGATGCCTGCATGCCTCTCGCGCCCGCGCGATGCCTGCATGCCTCTCGCGCCCGCGCGATGCCTGCATGCCTCTCGCGCCCGCGCGACGTCCACCTGGCGCTCATGTGTAGCAGGCGACCGGCGACCTCATAGCCTTCTATACTTAACTTTTTCCTCCCTTTCTATTCTAAATAAAACATACATAGAATTCTTTTAAAATATAACTCTTTTTATTCCAATTCAATTTTACAGGTCCTTACATTCTCCCCAACAAGAAAAATTTTCGTCCTCGAAAATTGAATTACGAGGAAAAGAGGTATGGATAGGCTTCTCTCATGGTTGCTTCTAACTCCCAAGTTGAATCACCCGATCGTTCATCCCACACTACTTTTACCATGTTGATGGTCTTGCCTCTGAGCTGTTTACTTTGACGATCTTCAATCCTGACTGGTTTCGCTTCAAAGGACAAGTCATCCCTGATCTGCACGTTGTCCACTTCCAGCACATGACTAGGGTCTGCCATGTACTTCCTCAGCTGTGAAACGTGAAAGACATTGTGCAGATTCGCTAAATGGGGAGGCAGGGCGATCTCATAAGCTACTGGGCCAATCCTCCTTAAGATCTGATATGGTCCCACGAACTTAGGGGACAACTTCTTTGACCTGATCGCTCTTCCTACACCCTTGGTTGGTGTCACTTTCATGAACACGTGGTCTCCAGCAGCAAACTCCAAAGGCTTCCTCCTCTGGTCTGCATATGACTTCTGCCTACTTTGAGAAGCCTTCATTCTGCTTTGTATTTGCTGCACCTTCTCGGTCGTCTGCTGAATCAACTCTGGCCCAACCAAGACTGCTTCGCCCTCCTGGTACCAACATAAGGGAGTCCTACATTTCCTCCCATACAGGGCTTCATATGGTGCTATCCCTATGCTGGCGTGATAACTGTTATTATATGTAAACTCCACCAGTGGCAACACCTCGTCCCAATTCCCCAATTGATCCAAGACACAGTCCTCAGCAGGTCTTCCAAGGACTGGATCGTTCTCTCTGACTGACCATCTGTTTGGGGATGATATGCAGAGCTCATCCTCAACTTAGTTCCCAAGCACTCTTGCAAGGTCTGCCAAAACCGTGAAGTGAACCTGGGATCTCTATCTGAAACGATGCTGGAAGGCACTCCATGCAGCCTCACTATTTCCTAGATGTACAACTGTGCCAACTTGGCCATGGGCATCCTCATATTCACTGGGAGAAAATGAGCACTCTTCGTCAGCCGATCAGTGATGACCCATACTGCATCATGGCCCTTTACCGATCTGGGTAAATGGGTGACGAAATCCATGGCAATGCTGTCCCATTTCCACTCAGGGATATCCAATGGTTGTAACAACCTGCCAGGCCTTTGATGTTCTACCTTTGCCTTCTGACACGTCAAACAGGTAGCGACATACTGGGCGATGTCTCTCTTCATGCCTGACCACCAAAATGACTCCTTCAAGTCATGGTACATCTTGGTCATGCCTGGATGGAGGTTAAGGCGACTCTTATGACCTTCATCTAGGATCATCTTCTTCAATTCTCCATCTGCAGGGATGCAAATCCTACCATTAAATCTCAAGATCCCATCATCGCCCATCACAAAGTCTCTAGCCTGGTCGGTCCCTAGTGACTCCACAGTACGCTTTAGACTAGGGTCCTCCAACTGCTTATCCCTTAACATCCCAAGGAAGTCATTAGTTATAGCCAGCTTTGATGGAGGAGGGCCAAGCACATCTAGCCAAGGAAGCCAAGGCCCAAACCAAGAAGACCGTCTAGACCAAGAGGAGCGTCTAGCTCCAGGAAGTGAGCGTCTAGAACGTGAAGGAGGGAGGCTATCCATGGAGCTAGACCGTCTAGGACCTCTCACAAGATCCATGGCCAAACATATCCAAGCACACATAGAAGAAGCCACGGATGGAAGAGAGAGATCCTTGTACATGTTTCATAAAGGCCCAAAGGGGGAGGGGGTGCTTAGTAGATTAGTGTAGTGTAGAAAGCAAAACTTGCTCACTTAGGGGTGTGCTATCAAAAAGGTGCCCTTAGCAATAGAAGGAAGGGTGTGCTAGCAAATAGGTACCTTTAGCAAAAGAAGGAGGGGTGTACTATCAAATGTTGCATTTTTGACCTATCTTCTAGAATATTAGGATGATGGTGTGGTTTGACTAAAGTCAATACCCTAGGCAGCCCCACTTTTTGTATTTCCATCCCTACCCTTTAAGCTTGCTCACCAAGGCTCCTAAATCTATAAATAAGGAGGCCTACCTCATGTATTTTCAAGTTTATTTTGAGTAATGTTATGCTGCCATTTTTGTGCACAAGCTTTACTCCTCCTAGAAATCTAGGCTATAAACTTCAATCCTTTCACCTTCTCCCTTGAGCTGGCCGAACCTCTCAACCCATACTCATCATGCACCTTCAAGACCAACACAACTCCTAGGAGGGTCTTGTTTCACTCACCCATTGCTTCCGCTCCATCTATTTCTACTTTGATTCAAGAAGAACACATGAAAATGCCATCATTTGGTATCATGAGCTTTTGGTTCTTCAAGATGAGTAGCTTGTCTTTTTAAATTTTCAGTTCTTCTTTATTTTCATCTTGTCATTTCAATTCCATAATTGTCTTGCTGTTTTTTACATTTTAAATTGTTCTTGGTGTGCTTATGGAAGATCCAACCGAAGCACATGTGTTCAATTGATCTTGAACATTTTCTTGTGCAATTGTGATAGGATTCCTTACACATTGAGTGGCTGTTTTCTTTTAGGAATTTTAGTCTTTATTGCTTTCTTATAATTGCTTCATTTTATGCTTTGAGTCTTTATTTTCTGAATCTATAAATGTTGTGTCAAGTCATGTGAATCCATAATTGTCATCAATTCTTAGTAGTCCTATTTTTTTGGCTTGATTGTTTCTTGTTTTTGGGTCTCTTTAAGTTGCCTTAATCTGCTGTTATTTTTGATCCTTTGCTGCCTTTTTAATTTTAGTTTGAGTTCATAATTGTGTCTTAGTTCTTACACAATTTCCTTCTTACATTTCCTTTGTGTTAAATTTTGGTATCTTGCTGTTTTTTTTTCCAGTTTTCCAGATTTCCCCTGTTTCTCTCTGTCTGGCTGTTTTTTGTTTCAAAAATTATTTCCACTCATAGGAAATTTGTGATTCTCTGGAAAATGCAAGTTTGAAGTGTTACAAAAAGGACAAAAAAAGAATCAGATCAAAAAAGGCAACAGAAAAGATATGATAAATCTTACAAAATCAGAGTGCAAACCTTGAGCGCTCCAGCTGGCCTAACTGCACACCAAATTTGCAAAAATTATTAAAAAAAAATGGTGCATGCGTTTTAGGTGATTCCAAAGCCATTGTTTAGATAAGATCCTGAATTTTTCTTGCATATAAATTTCAGAGACAAATTTTAAAAATACAGCTCAGCATAAATCGGGGAACAAACACGTTTTCTGGCCCACAACAATTTTCAGTGGTGCTGTTTTTTTTATTTGGTCATCTAATCTAGTGCTTTTCTTTAGGTGTTCCTTTTTGTGTGCCATCCATTATTTGAGTACCTTTTATTTGCTTGTCTAATTTCATTTGAACTCTTTCTAGTTGTGTCACATTTAAATTCCATTTGTGTGGTACTGTTTTTCAAATTAATTTGTTTCTTGCTTTCTTTCTTTGGCCTCTAAGCTTGTTGGTGGATTAAATATCAATTGGTACTTGTTGAGTGAGAATTTGACTTGAGGGGAGTCTAGCTTGCTTAATAGGTGCTGGATTGAAGATTTTATTGACCTAATTCCAAGAGGAACAAAGGCAAAGGGCAGCAACAAACACCATACTACAAATACACCACACACTTTGGAAGGCCCAACAAGTAGAAGAGCAACAAAAGGGGTGCAACTAGAAGAACAACAAAAGGGGTGCAAATAGTAAAAGCAACAAAGGGAGTGTCATTTAATTTCTTTGCAATCTTGCTTGTGTTAATTACTTGTTAATCACGCAATTAGTCGGTGAGTGTGTCTTCAAGGGCTCCAAGTGTCCAAGAAGCCTCACCTAGGGCCGTCTAGCTTAATTTTGTTTTTATTAATTGCTTTAATTGAACCAACTTGCTTTAATCACTTCGTTAATTTCTTGTTTAATCTTGTTTAAGGCTTTGATAGCTTGCATTGTTTTCTTGCATTAAAAATTTGATTTCTTCATCCTCATTGTGTTCTAAGTGTTTTACCTAAAGAAGGACTTGTGTAAAGGTTTTGGAGGGATAGTTTTTGGCTAAGGCAAGACTTGGTATTTAAGTAGTCCATTGTGACTCACCTCTCTTACCTGGAAAGCTACCTTCATTAACTTTCCTCTTCTTTCTTAAAAGTAAAACATTTCTATACACAAAGTTCTAGTCATGTCTACTTACTCTTCCAAGTCCATTGAAAGTGATGTAAGGTCCATAAAATCTCTTTTGAAACAACTCTCCAAGGACGTACAACACATTTCAAATAGACAATTGGAGAATGAGGCCAAAACTAATGAATTGACTAAATCAAAGGATGAGAAGTCTCACATTGCAAAAAAATTACCTTCTCATGCATCTATCTCTAAAAAGCATGATTCTTTTGGGGAGGGAAGACATAGAAGAGATAGAAAAGAACAAGAAAGCCCAAGAAAGGTTAGGGTAGACCTACCCCATTCCCATGGAAAAGAAAATATAGAAACTTGCCTAGATTGGGAAATGAGGGTAGAAAAGTTGTTTGCTTCCCATAAAGAAAGAAAGGAAAGAAAGATACAAAAGAAAAGAGAGGAAGCCGAAAGGGAAGCTAAAGAAAAAGAAAAAGAAAAAGAAAAGCATGAGAAGACCCTTGAGAAACAAAAGGCGTGGGAGAATAGTGTTCCTTCTCACAAGGTCATTCAACAAGACAAAAGATTTAAAAATACCTTTGAAAATATGCGTCTTGTTGAACAACCTAGCCTTTCCTTTTGTAAAGGAGCACTTGCAAGCATAGTAACAAAAAAAGAGTCTTTAAAAGAAGCTTGCATAGATAAAGATAAAGTGGATTATTTCTCATATGTGCTAGGATATCACCAAGTGAATGTCAAGTTATTTACAAGCATCTACAAAAACAAATTTTTATGTGAAGTAGTGCCTAAAGAAACTTGTCATGTCCTATTGAGACAACCATTGCCAAGTGTGCAACTTCTCATAAACAATGGTTGTAACAACGAGACTATCTTTACACATAAGAGAAAAATTCTTCATGAAGGAGAACTCATGGACCAAATTAGAGTTGATAAAACTCTAGAGCTTTTAAAAGGAAAACTTTTGTCATCCATGAGAAAAGATGTTCAAAGACATTACCCTAGATACATTTCTTGTTTTAAAAATACACCTAAGGTGATGTCTCATGAACTCTATACTCCTTTACCTTTTGCAAATGATCCTTGGGAAGACATAAACCTCAATTTTATCTTAGAGCTTCCTAGGACAACAAAAGGTTTTGATTCCATTTTTATGGATATGGATAATCTCTTCTATATAGAAGTGACAAGTCTTCATGGTTTATCTTCAAGCATAGTATTGGATAGAGCTCCAAAATTTGAAAACCATCATTTGAGGAATCTTTTAGAAAAACTTGAAATTAAGTTGTACTCTTCAAATTTTTATCCTCAAAAGAATGGTCAAAATAAAATTGAAAACATAGCTCTTTTTACTATGCCTAGAGAAATCATGAAAGACAATCACAATTCTTGGGATGAGTATCCTTTTGAGCATGCATACAATGGAGTAGTCCACAAGACTACTAATATTTCTACATTTGAAATTGCATGTGGACTTAATCCTCTTTCGCTTTTAAGTTGTTACCCTTTCCTAAAGGTATTGTGCCTAAGGAAAAGGTAACCAATATTGAAAATTTTCAAATACATAAGAGGATTAGAGAACACATACAACCATCAAAAGAGAAATATTGTACAAAGTTGCCAAAAACAAAAGAAAAACAAAAATGGCAACTTCATACAATTAAGTTCTCTCCAATTGCTCACACTAACACCTTTACTTTGTTTGATGATTTCCATAGGTGGACGTTTGATCCGGGAGGACAAGCCTTGCCGAAACAATAGGTTGCTATCCGAGATCAAATCTGTAGATCTGAGGATAGATCTTCTCAAAGGAGGAGGAGATGATGGACACCATCCAGCCCCATCCATCCCCCTAGTTGAAGACAAAGCAAGGGATTTGAGGACAAATCCTTTTTCAAGAGGGAGGGGATGATGGAGGAGGGCCAAGCACATCTAGCCAAGGAAGCCAAGGCCCAAACCAAGAAGACCGTCTAGACCAAGAGGAGCGTCTAGCTCCAGGAAGTGAGCGTCTAGAACGTGAAGGAGGGAGGCTATCCATGGAGCTAGACCGTCTAGGACCTCTCACAAGATCCATGGCCAAACATATCCAAGCACACATAGAAGAAGCCACGGATGGAAGAGAGAGATCCTTGTACATGTTTCATAAAGGCCCAAAGGGGGAGGGGGTGCTTAGTAGATTAGTGTAGTGTAGAAAGCAAAACTTGCTCACTTAGGGGTGTGCTATCAAAAAGGTGCCCTTAGCAATAGAAGGAAGGGTGTGCTAGCAAATAGGTACCTTTAGCAAAAGAAGGAGGGGTGTACTATCAAATGTTGCATTTTTGACCTATCTTCTAGAATATTAGGATGATGGTGTGGTTTGACTAAAGTCAATACCCTAGGCAGCCCCACTTTTTGTATTTCCATCCCTACCCTTTAAGCTTGCTCACCAAGGCTCCTAAATCTATAAATAAGGAGGCCTACCTCATGTATTTTCAAGTTTATTTTGAGTAATGTTATGCTGCCATTTTTGTGCACAAGCTTTACTCCTCCTAGAAATCTAGGCTATAAACTTCAATCCTTTCACCTTCTCCCTTGAGCTGGCCGAACCTCTCAACCCATACTCATCATGCACCTTCAAGACCAACACAACTCCTAGGAGGGTCTTGTTTCACTCACCCATTGCTTCCGCTCCATCTATTTCTACTTTGATTCAAGAAGAACACATGAAAATGCCATCATTGATGATGGAGGAGGGCCAAGCACATCTAGCCAAGGAAGCCAAGGCCCAAACCAAGAAGACCGTCTAGACCAAGAGGAGCGTCTAGCTCCAGGAAGTGAGCGTCTAGAACGTGAAGGAGGGAGGCTATCCATGGAGCTAGACCGTCTAGGACCTCTCACAAGATCCATGGCCAAACATATCCAAGCACACATAGAAGAAGCCACGGATGGAAGAGAGAGATCCTTGTACATGTTTCATAAAGGCCCAAAGGGGGAGGGGGTGCTTAGTAGATTAGTGTAGTGTAGAAAGCAAAACTTGCTCACTTAGGGGTGTGCTATCAAAAAGGTGCCCTTAGCAATAGAAGGAAGGGTGTGCTAGCAAATAGGTACCTTTAGCAAAAGAAGGAGGGGTGTACTATCAAATGTTGCATTTTTGACCTATCTTCTAGAATATTAGGATGATGGTGTGGTTTGACTAAAGTCAATACCCTAGGCAGCCCCACTTTTTGTATTTCCATCCCTACCCTTTAAGCTTGCTCACCAAGGCTCCTAAATCTATAAATAAGGAGGCCTACCTCATGTATTTTCAAGTTTATTTTGAGTAATGTTATGCTGCCATTTTTGTGCACAAGCTTTACTCCTCCTAGAAATCTAGGCTATAAACTTCAATCCTTTCACCTTCTCCCTTGAGCTGGCCGAACCTCTCAACCCATACTCATCATGCACCTTCAAGACCAACACAACTCCTAGGAGGGTCTTGTTTCACTCACCCATTGCTTCCGCTCCATCTATTTCTACTTTGATTCAAGAAGAACACATGAAAATGCCATCATTTGATATTTTCATGTGTTCTTCTTGAATCAAAGTAGAAATAGATGGAGCGGAAGCAATGGGTGAGTGAAACAAGACCCTCCTAGGAGTTGTGTTGGTCTTGAAGGTGCATGATGAGTATGGGTTGAGAGGTTCGGCCAGCTCAAGGGAGAAGGTGAAAGGATTGAAGTTTATAGCCTAGATTTCTAGGAGGAGTAAAGCTTGTGCACAAAAATGGCAGCATAACATTACTCAAAATAAACTTGAAAATACATGAGGTAGGCCTCCTTATTTATAGATTTAGGAGCCTTGGTGAGCAAGCTTAAAGGGTAGGGATGGAAATACAAAAAGTGGGGCTGCCTAGGGTATTGACTTTAGTCAAACCACACCATCATCCTAATATTCTAGAAGATAGGTCAAAAATGCAACATTTGATAGTACACCCCTCCTTCTTTTGCTAAAGGTACCTATTTGCTAGCACACCCTTCCTTCTATTGCTAAGGGCACCTTTTTGATAGCACACCCCTAAGTGAGCAAGTTTTGCTTTCTACACTACACTAATCTACTAAGCACCCCCTCCCCCTTTGGGCCTTTATGAAACATGTACAAGGATCTCTCTCTTCCATCCGTGGCTTCTTCTATGTGTGCTTGGATATGTTTGGCCATGGATCTTGTGAGAGGTCCTAGACGGTCTAGCTCCATGGATAGCCTCCCTCCTTCACGTTCTAGACGCTCACTTCCTGGAGCTAGACGCTCCTCTTGGTCTAGACGGTCTTCTTGGTTTGGGCCTTGGCTTCCTTGGCTAGATGTGCTTGGCCCTCCTCCATCAAGCTTACTACAACTAATGTGATTCACGTGAAATTCTACTCCAAGGTTTAAGTCTCTGAACTGCTCGATCATTTTCTGCTCTTCCATCATCAGGGTGGCGACTTGTATAGACTTCCTACTCAAGGCATCTGCCACTACATTGGCCTTCCCTGGGTGATACATGAGTTGAAAGTCGTAATCCTTTAGGAATTCCATCCACCTTCTTTGTCTCATGTTTAGTTCCTTCTGATCGAACAGGTACTTCAAGCTCTTGTGGTCACTGAACACCTGGAACCGAGCTCCATATAGATAGTGCCTCCAGATCTTCAAGGCAAAAACCACTGCCGCCAACTCCAAGTCATGCGTAGGGTAGTTTCTCTCATGAACCTTGAGTTGCCTTGAAGCATATGCAACCACTCTTTTCTCTTGCATCAAAACACATCCCAAGCCCTGATGTGAAGCGTCACAGAAGACATCAAAAGGTCTTCCTACTTCGGGGATCACCAGCACTGGAGCACTAGTCAACCTCTCCTTTAATTCCATGAAGCTCTGCTCACATCGGTCGGTCCAAGCAAAAGGTTGGTCCTTGCGGGTTAGCTGTGTTAAAGGAGCCACTATCTTGGAAAAATCCTCAATAAACCTCCGATAGTAGCCCGCCAACCCCACAAAGCTCCTTATCTCAGTCACGGTCTTAGGACGTTCCCATTGCAGCACTGCCTCTACCTTGGCTGGATCTACCGAGATCCCTTGGGCAGATATCACGTGTCCTAAGAAGTTGACTTCCCTCAGCCAGAACTCACACTTGGAGAACTTGGCATAGAGCTGCTTCTCTCTCAGTATTTCCAATACTGTCCTCAGGTGTTCCTCATGCTCTTCCTCGGTCCTTGAATAAATGAGGATGTCATCTATGAAGACCACCACAAACTTATCCAAGAAAGGGCGAAAGATCCTATTCATGTAGTCCATGAATAGAGCTGGAGCATTGGTGACTCCAAATGGCATCACTACATACTCGTAGTGCCCATATCGAGACCTAAAAGCTGTCTTCTGAACATCTTCAGCTTTTACCAAGATTTGGTGGTACCCCGATCTCAGGTCAATCTTGGAGAACACCGAGGCTCCATGTATTTGATCCATCAAATCATCAATCCTAGGCAGGGGGTACTTGTTCTTGATGGTCAACTTGTTCAACTGCCTGTAATCTATACACAGCCGAGACCCTCCATCCTTCTTCTTGACTAGGAGCACTGGAGCTCCCCATGGAGATACACTGGGTCTGATGAATTGCTTCTCCAGCAACTCTTCCACTTGCTTCTTCAACTCTACTAACTCGGCTGGTGCCATCCTGTAAGGTGCCATTGACACTGGTCCAGCTCCAGGTACCAAGTCAATAGAGAATTCCACTTCTCTCTTAGGGGGTAACCCAGGCACCTCTTCTGGGAATACATCCGTGAAATCTTTCACCACGGGTATTCTGCTTACGTCCCCTTTATTCTCCACCTCCGACCGAGCGAGTATCACGAAGCACCTCGCCCCTTCTTCCAACTCTGACTGCCCTTGCTGAGCAGAAATTACATCTGATCCTTGGAGGTCTGGAAACGCAATCTTCTGACTACCGCAGTCAATGAGAACGTGATTGGCGGCTAACCAATCCATTCCCAGGATAACATCTAGGTCCTGAAGAGGTAGGCAGATCAAGTTCACCTTGAATCTGCGTCCCTCTACAATCACTGGACATTCGGGGCACACTGTAGAGGTCGACACCTGTCCTGATGCAGGTGTAGAGACCAACAGTTCGAAGGGTAACTCCTTCACTAGAAGGCCCAACTCGGCTACACACAGGCTTGACACAAAGGAGTGTGTCGCTCCAGAATCAAACAAAGCTTTTACACCCCTACCAGCTATAAAACATATACCCTGCACGAGGTTACCTGACTGAGATGCTTCTGCTCCAGACATGGCAAACACTCTCCCTGTCGCCTGAGGTCTGCTGCCTTCGTTTCTCCTCTGCTGGGAGCCACTGGGCTGGGTCGCCCCATTCCTGCTAGGGCATTCTCTAGCAACGTGCCCTGTCTTTTGGCAGGTAAAACACCTTCTCTCTGAAGGCTGCTTGGGGCACACGTTGGGCGTGTGTGGTCCACCACAATGGAAACACTTGGGTTTCCAAGGTTGCCGCTGCTGAAACTGGGATGACGTTGTTCCCACCCGATGTGGTGGAGGCCTCGTATAGGGCTTGCTTTGTAAGTGCTGTGCCTTAGCTTTCCCACTGGAAGAACCTCCTGGGTGTGACCTGATCACCCGAGAATCACCCTTCTCCAGGGTCTCCACCATCTTCGCCTTTTCTACTAAGGCGTGAAATTCCCTGATGCACATCGGGGCTATGGTCTTCTTCAGCCCATGCTTCAGTCCCTCTTCAAACTTCCTACACCTCCAGGCCTCAGAGGTCGCCTGGGTATAGAACCGGGCGAGGTACTCAAAACGAGCAGCATAGGCGTTCACTGACATATCCCCCTGCTCCAGCTTCAGGAACTCAGCTTCCCTCGCAAACTTGGCGCTGTCAGGGAAGTATTTCTCCAAGAACTTCACCCTGAAGCTCTCCCAATCCAAAACATCCCCTCGGGCATCCATCATCTGCTGAGCTCCCATCCACCAGAACTCAGCTTCTCCTGATAGCAGATAAGTGGCGAACAGCAATTTCTTCTCTTTAGGGCAGGAGGTCGCCCTAAAGATTTTCTCCAGCTCTCTGACCCACTGATCTGCCTGATCAGGGGTAGCATTCCCACTAAACTTGGGTGGGTTGTGTCTCATGAACTCGGTCAGTCCCATCTGTTCTTGAGGCTGACCGCCGTGGGAGTTTGTCTCAGCCGACCGAGCAGTTTCCCAGTGGTGCATTGTAGCTTGATGGTTCTGAGCCATCGCTGCATTCTGCTGCTGGATGGCAGTTGCCATCATCTCGATAGCCTTAGCAATCTGGCTCATCTCCGAAGAAGATTGGGGAGGGGTAGAAGGTCTACGTGCCATCTCTCTTTGTTTCAGAGTTGAAACTACAGGTTTCTATATTCCCTACAACTACAAGAATGAGATCGATAAGAAATCAATTCATTCAGGAGGTAACATATAGACCTTACAAAGGTCAGCATCTCAAAATCATTAAGAATTTAAGCTCAACAACAGAATCATAATGCTTATAGCATCAAGCATAACACCAGAACAACTACTGGTATGTAGTCATCAATCCAATCAACCATTTTCAATCCATTACAAGGACACTCAAGAAAATGAAATAGCTCACACCAGAATTCAATATATGCTAAACATCAAACCTTTGGAATTAAGGTTGAGACTCATCCCGATCCAGTTATGAGTGTGCACCCTCACTACTTTATCAGGACCTTCTCATTCTTAATACTAAGATTTTCAGTTATAACATATATTCACCAAAGCACACACAAAATCTCAATACAAAAACGTTTGAAAACTTTTCACTATAGTTGTTATTTTAAACTCAAATAAATTTCATGAGCAGAAGAAACACAATGGATCCACAGCCCTCAGGTCATCCTAAGGACGAACTGCTCTGATACCATTAATGTAACATCCCGCCAAAATACTATACAAATGTATATAATGAAAATAAAGGTAACAAATAGATTCTATGAACAAAATATTATATATATGAAATGTAGTTTCTCCTCACAGGGAGTTTAATACAAATTCGGTCAAATTTTTCCAGAAACATAAACAAAATACAGTAAAAAAAACGAAGCAGGCGATCTCCTATCGAAAGAGACCGATCTCCTATCGGACGAGACCGATCTCCTATCGGACGAGGCCGATCGCCCATCGGGGGACCCAAAAACAGCCGATCTCCTTCCGGCGACCACTTCACTAAGAAGCTCTACTTCTTGGAAGATCATCTGCTCCCGTGTAAGTTATACACGATCATCACAATTTTAAGAGAACAGCCACAGAACCAAAACACGCAGGGTAAGCTAGATATTTTAAAGAGAGTTTAAATAAGAACATTAAAATCAGAGTAAGCAATTTTCAAGATATTCACGTAAAGCTATAGATTTTCTCAATACCCTTCACCTGGTCACCCAGAAATCACACATTTCACAATATTCTCAAGAGTCATTCATTTTCACAATACTGCATCAAGTGTCTATAATTTCAAGTTCCTCATTTCACATGTCAGACCACCACTGACTCAGCACACAAGACACTTGACACTACTTCCGGAAGACTCGTGCATTGACTAGACTCAGGGATTCTGCACCTGTCATACAAAGCTGTAATGTTTACCAGCTATGCGCATTAACACAGTCTCAATCTCAAGTTCACCATTCTCACAGTATGACAGGGTTAATCCATATGACAGGTCGAACTCGTTCTGTTTCACACGACTCACCCATGCATATGAACCTCCTTCGACTCTCAACGCCTGAATAACCTCATCTATATGAATCCATTATCTCAGGAGAGTCAGGATAATCCCATTATAGACATCACCGATCAATGCACATCCTACACGATCTTACACGGTATTTTCTTTCCTGAAAATACTATGCCTCGATCCACATTCACCACATCCAACACATCACATAACACTTAAAAGAATGATTTCAATCACAGCAAAACTCAACCCAAGGTTCTTATTTTCGAATATCTCATTTAAATCTCAACAGTTTCAAAGCAACACCAAGAACAGGGAGTTTTCGCAAACAACGCCAAAACCGGCGATCTGGTTCAAAAACAGAGTATTTCGAAGTCTGCATTTAAAAACCGGCGACCACGTCGCCCAAACACATGAAACAGAGCATTTACGATGATGAAAACGAAACCGGCGACCACGTCGCCCTTACTTCAGAAATAGCTAAACTATGGCTTGTATTGAAAATGAAGTCTAGCTTCCCTTACCTGGACTTGCGCAAACACCAGGAGCTCCGAAACCCAACGAAGCTTGAACCCCGCCTTGTCTCTGTTTTCAGCGCCTGGTCTGTAGAACTTGCAGAGAACCTCTTAGGTGCTCTAAGGGCAACGTCGCGTGTCGCACTGATGCTGGAGGTTGCCTGAGTCTCAACGCAAGGAAGGGAAGAAGGGAGGGAGGAAGTTTGCACTCACTCTAACACTCTTGAGTCTGTAACACTCTTTGCCTTCCCGCAGTGGCTTTTGAATCCCAGCTTACCTGTCCACGTTTGCTGCTGCTGCCACCCCTCCTGCAGGAAAGTCTGAGAACCACTGCCCTGAACAGTACGACCACTGCTGTCGTTTATGCATGCCAACCACTGCTCTGAACAGTACGACCACTGTTGTCGTTTGTGCATGCCAACCACTGCTCTGAACAGTACGACCGCGAGTGTCTCTTGCGCATGCCAACATTCTGATGTCACCACTCTGAATCATCCTTTTTGTCTACGTGGCGCGCGTGCAGGACGTTTCATGCTGAGAGTCTTGGTCCCACTTTATCTGTGTGAGGCTCGCCCTCGCGACAACTTTCCAACGCTGACTCATCCTGGCGAACGACCGATGTCTCCTTCGCCCTAGAAGACGACCGATGTCTTCCTCTGGGAGACGACCGATGTCTTCCCTGGCGACGCCCTCATAACTCTCGCGCCTTGGCCACGTCCACATGCCTCGCGCCCTGGCAATGCCCACATGCCTCGCGCCCGCGCGATGCCTGCATGCCTCTCGGGCCCGCGCGTTGCCTGCATGCCTCTCGGGCCCGCGCGTTGCCTGCATGCCTCTCGCGCCCGCGCGATGCCTGCATGCCTCTCGCGCCCGCGCGATGCCTGCATGCCTCTCGCGCCCGCGCGATGCCTGAATGCCTCTCGCGCCCGCGCGATGCCTGAATGCCTCTCGCGCCCGCGCGATGCCTGCATGCCTCTCGCGCCCGCGCGACGTCCACCTGGCGCTCATGTGTAGCAGGCGACCGGCGACCTCATAGCCTTCTATACTTAACTTTTTCCTCCCTTTCTATTCTAAATAAAACATACATAGAATTCTTTTAAAATATAACTCTTTTTATTCCAATTCAATTTTACAGGTCCTTACAGTTTGGGGTTTGGGGACACTTCATTTAGTGAATACTAGGGTATACAAACTTCAAATGGCGATAGATTTTGACAGAGAAGTCCGATCAAGACGCCTCAAAAATGAAAGTGGCTCGAAACGGGGCGTGGCATATCAGCATGACTTGTACCGATTTGTCAGTAGTTTGGGGTTTAGGGAAACTTCATTTAGTGAATATTAGGGTATACAAACATCGAATGGCGATAGATTTTGACAGAGAAGTCTGATCAAGACACCTAAAAAATGAAAGTGGCTCGAAACGGGGCGTGGCGTATCTGCATGTTTGGTGCCGATTCGTCAGTAGTTTGGGGTTTAGGGAAACTTCATTTAGTGAATATTAGGGTATACAAACTTCAAATTATGATAAATTTTGACAGAGAAGTCCGATCAAGGCGCCTAAAAAATGAAAGTGGCTCGAAACGGGGCGTGGCGTATCTGCATGTTTTGTGCCGATTCGTCAATAGTTTGGGGTTTGGGGAAACTTCATCTAGTGAATGCTAGGGTATTCAAACTTCAAATGGCGATAGATTTTGACAGAGAAGTCGGATCAACACGCCTCAAAAATGAAAGTGGCTCGAAACGGGGCGTGGCGTATCAGCATGTCTTGTACCAATTCGTCAGTAGTTTGGGGTTTGGGGAAACTTCATTTAGTGAATACTAGAGTATACAAACTTCAAATGGCGATAGATTTTGAGATAGAAGTCCGATCAAGACGCCTCAAAAATGAAAGTGGCTCGAAACAGAGCGTGGCGTATCTGTGTAACATCCCGCTCCCCTCACAGGGAGTTTAATACATATTCGGTCAGTTTTCCAAAACTTAAACCAAATACAGCAAAATAGAAAAAAAACAGGCGATCTCCTAACAGAAAAAGGCGAGCTCCTATCAGAAAAGGGCGATCTCCTATCAAACAACAGAAAAATGGTGATCGCCTAACAGAAACAGAAACAGGCGATCTCCTTCCGACGACCACTCACTGAGGAGCTCTACTTCCTGCAACATCATCTGCTCCCGTGTAAATTATACACGATCATCACAGGTTTAAGAAAAAGCCAAACACAACACCAAAAGCACAGGGTAAGCTAGATATTTGAAAGAGAATTTAGATATGAAACCTTAAAATCAAGATAAAACATATTTAAGACACCCACGTAAAAACCATCAACTTTCTCATTCCCTTCACATGACCATCAAGTAAATCACATATTTCACAATTCCTCAAGAGTCGTTCAATTCACATAATTCATCAAGTGTCTATCAATTTCAATGTTTCTCATTTCTCACATCAGACTTCCACTGACTCATCACACAAGACACTTGACACTACTTCCGGAAGACACGTGCATTGACTAGACTCAGAGATCTGCACCTGTCATACTACACTGCTGTAAAGTTTCCACAGCTATGCGCATCAACATAATCTCGATCTCAATCTCATCACTCTCACAGTATGACAGGGTGAATCCACACAACAGGTCAAGTAGTTATCTTTCAAACACTTACCCATACGTATGAACCTCCATTGACTCTCAACGCCTGAATAACTTCATCTATGTGATTTCATTATCTCAGGAGAGTCAGGATATCTCATTATAGAAATCACCGATCAGTGCACATCCTACACGATCTTACACGGTATTTTCTTTCCTCAAAATACTATGCCTTGAACCCACATTCACAACATTCAACACATCATATAACACTTAAATGAATGATTCCAATCACAACAACAATCATTCTCTGGTTCAGATTTTCGAATATCACATTTAAATCTCAAACAGTTTCAAACAACACAAAAACAGGGGAGTTCGAAAAACAACGCCAAAACCGGCGATCTCGTCCAAAAACAGGGAATTATGCAATAACAGTTGAAAACCGGCGATCACGTCGCCCCATCATCTCAACCATCTAATATAAGGTTTTCGTTGGAAATAAGGCTAGCTTCCCTTACCTGAGCTTGCGCAAAACACCAAGAGTTCCAAAACCCACCGAGCTTAAAGGTGCCTTAGCTCTGTTTTAGCGTCCGGTCTGGAGAACTTGCAGAGAACCTCCCAGGTGTCCAAGGGTAGTCGTCGCTTGTCGTACTGGTGCTTGAGGGTGCCTGAATAGCAGCGCGAAGGAGAGAAAAGAGAAGGATGAAGGTGAACCCACTCTGTCACTCTTGAACCACAGCAACGTTCTCTGCCCTCAGAAGTGAGTTTTTGAATCTAAACCAACTTGTCCACAAAAGCCGCTGCCACCACCCACTCTACAGGAAGCTTGCGTGCACGCTTCCCTGAACAGTACGACCACGCGTGACTCTGCGCATGCCAACTCTCTGATGTCACTATTCTGAACCACCCTTTTTGTCTACGTGTCGCACGTGTAGGACGTCTCATGCTGGGAGCCTGGGTCCCACCTTATCTGTGTGAAACTCGACACTGCGTGATAACCTTCCATCGATCACCGCTCGCGCGATGACTATCCACCGATGTCTCATCCTGGCGGACGACCGATGTCTCTCCCTGGAAAACGACCGATGTGTCCCTCATCCTGGCGATGACCGTCTGTCTCTCATACCGGCGATGACTGATGTGCCTCATCCCGGTGATGACTGATTCCTCTTCCTGATGGACGACTGATTCCTCATCCCGGCAGACAACCGATGTCTCACCCTGGAGGACCACCGATGTCTCACCCTGGCAGACAACCGATGTCTCACCCTGGAGGACCACCGATGTCTCACCCTGGCAGACCACCGATGTGTCTCCCATCCTGGTTGATGACCGATGTTCCTCTCATCCTGTTGGCGATCTCTTATCGCCCTTGTCTGTGACGAGAACACATCACCTTACTCTGCTCACCGATGTCACATCGTCACACCTTGCTGAAGGTTCTTCATCCCACTATGTTACGTCCAAGGTATCACCTCCACATGGCTTGGTGACGTCGGTAGCTTCACATTTCCAAGAATAGATCAGCACTACTCCTCGTGCGCCATGCATGCAACACTAAGGATGATTTCTTATGCTCAAGCATAGAGCTTCGCATGCCCAGCGTATCTAAGGCTTAACCCACACCTTGATACGCGTGGTTTTTTTGGAACCCACTATGGTTAATCCAGCACCTTGACCACATACTAAGTGCACATTCAGTGATCATGTACACCATAGGCGATTATGTGCCAGAGAGGTCAGAGATCGCCTCCGTCTTCAATAACGGCGATCTCGTAGAGGACTTCTAAGCTACACTTTTCTTCCTTTACTCTTCTTGATCCACATGTCTTCCTCGAGCACATCCACGTGATTACCTCACGATAAAGTCATCGCACCTGACTACTTGGTTAATACAATGGTTAGCCGACCGACCCCTACCAGTTGACCCCAGACCTTGGGCGACGTCCGAGGTCCGACTACTACGAAACTTCATTTACCAGCTCTTTGTATTTTAAATAATAACAGCTTCTGAAATTATTTAAATATAACACATTCATTCCAATTAAAGTTTCTAGGTCCTTACAATTTGCATCTTTTGTGCCGATTCGACAGTAGTTTGGGGTTTGGGGAAACTTCATTTAGTGATTATTAGGGTATAAAACTTCAAATGGCGATAGATTTTGACAGAGAAGTTCGATCAAGACACCTAAAAAATGAAAGTGGCTCGAAACGGGGCATGGCGTATCTGCATCTTTTGTGCCGATTCGCCAGTAGTTTGGGGTTTGGGGAAACTTCATTTAGTGAATACTAGGGTATACAAACTTCAAATGGCGATAGATTTTTACAGAGAAGTCCGATCAAGACGCCTAATAAATGAAAGTGGCTCGAAACGGGGCGTGGGATATCAACATGACTTGTACCGATTCGTCAGTAGTTTGGGGTTTGGGGAAACTTCATTTAGTGAATATTAGGGTATACAAACATCAAATGGCGATAGATTTTGACAGAGAAGTCCGATCAAGAGGCCTAAAAAATGAAAGTGGCTCGAAACGGGGCGTGGCGTATGTGCATGTTTGGTGCCGATTTGTCAGTAGTTTGGGGTTTAGGGAAACTTCATTTAGTGAATATTAGGGTATACAAACTTCAAATTATGATAGATTTTGACAGAGAAGTCCGATCAAGACGCCTAAAAAATGAAAGTGGCTCGAAACGGGGCGTGGCGTATCTACATGTTTTGTGCCGATTCGTCAGTAGTTTGGGGTTTGGGGAAACTTCATTTAGTGAATATTAGGGTATGCAAACTTCAAATGGCGATAGATTTTGACAGAGAAGTCCGATCAAGACGCCTAAAAAATGAATGTGACTCGAAACGGGCGTGCCGTATATGCGTGTTTTGTGCCGATTCGTCAGTAGTTTGGGTTTTAAGGAACCTTCATTTATTGAATATTAGGGTATACAAACTTCAAATGGTGATAGATTTTGATAGAGAAGTCCGATCAAGACGCCTCAAAAATGAAAGTGGCTCGAAACGGGGCATGGCGTATCTGCATGTTTTGTGCCGATTCGCCAGTAGTTTGGGGTTTGGGGAAACTTCATTTAGTGAATATTAGGGTTGTTCCCGCCGGTGGACTCGAGCGTGGATGGGCTCCGCGTTCCTCCCGCGTCCGCGTCTGTTCCTCCGATTGGCTTCCCTTCGAACGTAGCAAACTGTTCCTGAAAACACAGAGGGGCGCCCTAGCGGCCGGTGTAGCTCCGACGCTCAAGTTAGTTTGGGCAAGGAAACACCAAAAATTCTCTTTGTGTAATCTCTAGGTTACGTATTGTGTACCTGGTTCAGTGTTCTTCTTCCTCATATAAACCCGCATCGCCCCCTACTGGGTACCTCTAGGCCACTTGATTACTCTGCACTGTCGTTATCTACCCCCCAGGGCTTCCTCGCGTGCAGGCCTTCCTCACTTGAGTGCAAAGTCTGACAGGGGAGGCCGCGTGGGTACCTCTGTACCCCTCGATTTCTGTGCCCATCTGCCCTACCTAATCTCTGGGAACATCTTCACGGTCCACGTGGCATGCATGCAACCTCACTGGGAGACTCTAACCTTGATGGGTTCTTGTCCCAGCAGGATTCTGCACCTAACTGCGTCTTCCCATCTTCATGCATGGTTGTCTCGTGACTAAGGCCACTCCCTGCCTCTGGGCGCTTTACTGATCACTGGTCGCATTGTTCACATCGCCGCGGCCGATGTCACCTCGACACATACCGATGACCGAGGTGTCTCTCATCCTGACTGATGGTCGATGTCTCATCCTGGCCGGTGATCGATGTGTCACCCTGACCGATGACCGATGGCGCTTCTTTATGTTTGTCGTGCTCTGCTTATGGAATCAGGCGAGGTCCTTGGGTAACGTTCTCGCTGGGAGCCTGGGTCCCAGTTTAACACGCGTTGACAAGGAACCCCCGATGACTGATCGCTCTGCATGCACCAATGACTGATCGCTCTGCATGCACCGATGACTGATCGGTGCTTCATCACTTCTTGCGCTCTGCTTCCAGGCGCTCATGTAGGAACTGATCTGCTGATGGTGGTCACTCGGTAACTGACCACTGATCGTCGTTCTTGAACGATCTCCATCCTGGTTCATCTGCTATCTCATGCCACGCGTCACTCTGTGACTGGCCCATGTAGTCATCTGCTGCTGCCGTCATCGACTACCGATGACCGACCAGATCAAGGGTATACAAACTTCAAATGGCGAAAGATTTTGACAAAGAAGTCCGATCAAGACTCCTAAAAAATGAAAGAGGCTCGAAATGGGACGTGACGTATCTGCATGTTTTGTGCCGATTCGTCAGTAGTTTGGGATTTGGGGAAACTTCATTTAGTGAATACTAGGGTACACAAACTTCAAATTGCGATAGATTTTGACAGAGAAGTCCGATCAAGACGCCTCAAAAATATAAGAGGCTCGAAACGGGGCGTGGCGTATCTGCATGTTTTGTGCCGATTCGTCAGTACTTTGGGGTTTGGGGAAACTTCATTTAGTGAATGCTAGGTTATTCAAACTTCCAATGGCAATAGACTTTGACAGAGAGGTCCGGTCAAGACGCCTAAAAAATGAAAGTGGCTCAAAACGGGGCGTGGCGTATCAGCATGTCTTGTACCGATTCGTCAGTAGTTTGGGGTTTGGGGAAACTTTATTTAGTGAATATTAGGGTATACAAACTTCAAATGGCGATAGATTTTGACAGAGAAGTCCGATCGAGATGCCTCAAAAATGAAAGTGGGTAGAAACGGGGCGTGGCGTATCAGCATGTCTTGTACCGATTCGTCAGTAGTTTGGGGTTTGGGGAAACTTCATTTAGTGAATATTAGGGTATACAAACTTCAAATGGCGATAGATTTTTACAGAGAAGTCCGATCGAGATGCCTCAAAAATGAAAGTGGCTCGAAACGGGGCGTGGCGTATCTGCATGTTTTGTGCCGATTCGTCAGTAGTTTGGGGTTTGGGGAAACTTCATTTAGTGAATATTAAGGTGTACAAACTTCAAATGGCGATAGATTTTTACAGAGAAGTCCGATCATGACGCCTAAAAAATGAAAGTGGCTCGAAACGGGACGTGCCGTATATGCATGTTTTGTGCCGATTCGTCAGTAGTTTGGGTTTTAGGGAAACTTCATTTAGTGAATATTAGGGTATACAAACTTCAAATGGCAATTGATTTTGACAGAGAAGTCCGATCAACAGTCCTCAATAATGAAAGAGGCTCAAAATGGGGCGTGGCGTATCTGCATGTTTTGTGCCGATTCGTCAGTAGTTTGGGGTTTGGGGAAACTTCATTTAGTGAATACTAGGGTATACAAACTCCAAATTCTGATAGATTTTGACAGAGAAGTCCGATCAAGACGCCTCAAAAATGAAAGAGGCTCGAAACAGGGCATGGCGTATCTGCATGTTTTTTGCCGATTCATCACTAGTTTGGGGTTTAGGGAAACTTCATTTAGTGAATATTAGGGTATACAAACTTCAAATGGCGATAGATTTTGACAGAGAAGTCCGATCAAGACCCCTAAAAAATGAAAGTGGCTCAAAATGGGGCGTGGCGTATCTGCATGTTTTGTGCCGATTCGACGGTACTTTGGGGTTTGGGGAAACTTCATTTAGTGAATATTAGGGTATACAAACTTCAAATGGCGATAGATTTTGACAGAGAAGTCCGATCGAGATGGCTCAAAAATGAAAGTAGGTAGAAACGGGGCGTGGCGTATCAGCATGTCTTGTACCGATTCGTGAGTAGTTTGGGGTTTAGGGAAACTTCATTTAGTGAATATTAGGGTATACAAACTTCAAATGGCGATAGATTTTGACAGAGAAGTCCGATCAAGACGCCTGAAAAATGAAAGTGGCTCGAAACCCGACGTGCCATATATGCATGTTTTGTGCTTATTCGTTAGTAGTTTGGGTTTTAGGGAAACTTCATTTAGTGAATATTAGGGTATACAAACTTCAAATGGCGTTAGATTTTGACAGAGAAGTCCGATCAAGACGCCTGAAAGATGAAAGAGGCTCGAAACGGGGCGTGGTATATCTGCATGTTTTGTGCCAATTCGTGAGTAGTTTGGGGTTTGGGGAAACTTCATTTAGTGAATGCTAGGGTATTCAAACTTTAAATGGCGATAGATTTTGACAGAGAAGTCCGATCAAGACGCCTCAAAAATGAAAGTGACTAGAAACGGGGCGTGGCGTATCAGCATGTCTTGTACCGATTCGTCAGTAGTTTTGAGTTTGGGGAAACTTCATTTAGTGAATATTAGGGTATACAAACTTCAAATGGCGATAGATTTTGACAGAGAAGTCCGATCGAGATGCCTCAAAACTGAAAGTGGGTAAAAATGGGGCGTGGCGTATCAGCATGTCTTGTAACGATTCGTGAGTAGTTTGGGGATTGGGGAAACTTCATTTAGTGAATATTAGGGTGTACAAACTTCAAATGGCGATAGATTTTTACAGAGAAGTCCGATCGAGATGCCTCAAAAATGAAAGTGGCTCGAAACGGGGCGTGGCGTATCTACATGTTTTGTGCCGATTCGTCAGTACTTTGGGGTTTGGGGAAACTTCACTTAGTGAATATTAGGGTATACAAACTTCAAATGGCGATAGATTTTGACAGAGAAGTCCAATCAAGACGCGTCAAAAATTAAAGTGGCTCCAAACGGGACGTGCCGTATATGCATGTTTTGTGCCGATTCCTCAGTAGTTTGGGTTTTAGGGAAACTTCATTTAGTGAATATTAAGGTATACAAACATCAAATGGTGAGAGATTTTCGCAGAGAAGTCCGATCAAGACCCCTAAAAAATGGAAGTGGCTCGAATCGGAGCGTGGCGTATCTACATGTTTTGTGCCTATTCGACAGTAGTTTGGGGTTTGGGGAAACTTCATTTAGTGAATATTAGGGTATACAAACTTCAAATGGCGATAGATTTTGACAGAGAAGTCCGATCGAGATGGCTCAAAAATGAAAGTGGGTAGAAACGGGGCGTGGCGTATCAGCATGTCTTGTACCGATTCGTGAGTAGTTTGGGGTTTAGGGAAACTTCATTTAGTGAATATTAGGGTATACAAACTTCAAATGGCGATAGATTTTGACAGAGAAGTCCGATCAAGACGCCTGAAAAATGAAAGTGGCTCGAAACCCGACGTGCCATATATGCATGTTTTGTGCTGATTCGTTAGTAGTTTGGGTTTTAGGGAAACTTCATTTAGTGAATATTAGGGTATACAAACTTCAAATGGCGTTAGATTTTGACAGAAAAGTCCGATCAAGACGCCTGAAAGATGAGAGAGGCTCGAAACGGGGCGTGGTATATCTGCATGTTTTGTGCCAATTCGTGAGTAGTTTGGGGTTTGGGGAAACTTCATTTAGTGAATGCTAGGGTATTCAAACTTTAAATGGCGATAGATTTTGACAGAGAAGTCCGATCAAGACGCCTCAAAAATGAAAGTGACTAGAAACGGGGCGTGGCGTATCAGCATGTCTTGTACCGATTCGTCAGTAGTTTGGGGTTTGGGGAAACTTCATTTAGTGAATATTAGGGTATACAAACTTCAAATGGCGATAGATTTTGACAGAGAAGTCCGATCGAGATGCCTCAAAACTGAAAGTGGGTAAAAATGGGGCGTGGCGTATCAGCATGTCTTGTAACGATTCGTGAGTAGTTTGGGGTTTGGGGAAACTTCATTTAGTGAATATTAGGGTGTACAAACTTCAAATGGCGATAGATTTTTACAGAGAAGTCCGATCGAGATGCCTCAAAAATGAAAGTGGCTCGAAACGGGGCGTGGCGTATCTGCATGTTTTGTGCCGATTCGTCAGTACTTTGGGGTTTGGGGAAACTTCACTTAGTGAATATTAGGGTATACAAACTTCAAATGGCGATAGATTTTGACAGAGAAGTCCAATCAAGACACGTCAAAAATTAAAGTGGCTCCAAACGGGACGTGCCGTATATGCATGTTTTGTGCCGATTCCTCAGTAGTTTGGGTTTTAGGGAAACTTCATTTAGTGAATATTAAGGTATACAAACATCAAATGGTGAGAGATTTTCGCAGAGAAGTCCGATCAAGACCCCTAAAAAATGGAAGTGGCTCGAATCGGAGCGTGGCGTATCTACATGTTTTGTGCCTATTCGACAGTAGTTTGGGGTTTGGGGAAACTTCATTTAGTGAATATTAGGGTATACAAACTTCAAATGGCGATAGATTTTGACAGAGAAGTCCGATCAAGACTCCTCAATAATGAAAGAGGCTCGAAATGGGACGTGGCGTATCTGCATGTTTTGTGCCGATTCGTCAGTAGTTTGGGGTTTGGGGAAACTTCATTTAGTGAATACTAGGGTATACAAACTTCAAATGGCGATAGATTTTGACAGAGAAGTTCGATCAAGACGCCTAAAAAATGAAAGTGGCTCGAAACGGGTCATGGCGTATCTGCATGTTTTGTGGCGATTCGCCAGTAGTTTGGGGTTTGGGGAAACTTCATTTACTGAATATTAGGGTATACAAACTTCAAATGGCGTTAGATTTTGACAGAGAAGTCCGATCAAGACTCCTCAATAATGAAAGAGGCTCGAAATGGGGCGTGGCGTATCTGCATGTTTTGTGCCGATTCGTCAGTAGTTTGGGGTTTGGGAAATCTTCATTTAGTGAATACTAGGGTATACAAACTTCAAATTGCGATAGATTTTGACAGAGAAGTCCGATCAAGACGCCTCAGAAATGAAAGAGGCTCGAAATGGGGCGTGGCATATCTGCATGTTTTGTGCCGATTCGACAGTAGTTTGGGGTTTGGGGAACTTCATTTAGTGAATATTAGGGTATACAAACTTCAAATGGCGATAGATTTTGACAGAGAAGTTCGATCAAGACGCCTAAAAAATGAAAGTGGCTCGGAACAGGGCATGGCGTATGTACTGACCAGTCCTCGGACGTCAGCTGGGTCCCACAGCATGGGTCAAAGCCACGGGGAATGGACCCCACAGGGGGTATTGAACAGAGAAGGGCGATGAGTCATTAGCCTACAGAGAAGGGTGATGAGTCATCAGCCTACAGAAAGGGGTGATTAGTCATCAGTCTACAGGGAAGGGTGATGAGTCATCAGCCTACAGAAAGGGGTGATTAGTCATCAGCCTACAGAGAAGGGTGATGTGTCATTAACATTTTCCCGCAGGGAAGGGTGAGTAGTCGTCAGACCACCAAGATGGGCTGAGGTGTCATCGTCACTCAGCAGGTCGAGGAGTCCTCGGCAACAGAGTATGGCGAGGTGACATCGGCCTTGGGTGAAGACGAGGTGACATCGGCCTTGGGGAAAGACCAGTTATCAGTAAACATACGCAGAATTAGGGAGAGGCCTGGATCACGAAGTGCCTATGCGGGTAGCAGGGAGGGCACAGTTGGGTGTAGAGTCCTGAGGGGACGAGTACTCACCAGAGCTAGGGTTTTCCCAGTGAAGCTACATGCATGGCATGTAAACAGTGAAGGCACTCCCAGAACAGGTGGCCCTAGAGACTAGGTGCACAAGAAGGCACCCAGGTGGTCACCCTGTGAGAGTTTGCACTCCAGAGAAGGAAACCTTATGTGCTAGATTACCCTAAGATTGGGTGATAGCGGCGCAAGGGTATTCCAGTAAACCCTAAATATGGCTAGTAGCGCAGCGAACCCTAATTAGGGCTAGCGGCGCAGTAAACCCTAGACTATATAAGGGACAGTAAGATACTTCACAAAGGTACGCAGTTTCTAGACCTATACACAGAGAAACTCAATACACTTGGTGTTGCTTGCCCTACACTGACTTCAGCGTCGGAGTGCAAACGGCCTCTAGGGCACCCCCCTTTCTCTTTTGCAGGTGCAGATTGCTTCGAAAGAACCAAGCACATATCAACGGGAGGAAGGAGGCGTGTGAGTGTCGGGAGTCAACCGACAAGCGGGTCAACCGGCAAGAACAGCGTATCTACATGTTTTGTGCCGATTCGCCAGTAGAGTGGGGTTTGGGGAAACTTCATTTAGTGAATATTAGGGTATACAAACTTCAAATTGCGATAGATTTTGACAGAGAAGTCCGATCAAGACGCCTCAAAAATGAAAGAGGCTCGAAACGGGGCGTGGCGTATCTGCATGTTTTGTGTCGATTCGTCAGTAGTTTGGGGTTTGGGGAAACTTCATTTAGTGAATACTAGGGTATTCAAAATTCAAATGGCGACAGATTTTGATAGAGAAGTCCGATCAAGACCCCTAAAAAATGAAAGTGGCTCGAAACGGGGCGTGGTGTATCTGCATGTTTTGTGCCGATTCGACAGTAGTTTGGGGTTTGGGGAAACTTCATTTAGTTAATATTAGGGTATATAAACTTCAAATGGCGATAGATTTTGACAGAGAAGTTCAATCAAGACGCCTAAAAAATGAAAGTGGCTCGAAACGGGGCATGGCGTATCTGCATGTTTTGTGCCGATTCGCCAGTAGTTTGGGGTTTGGGGAAACTTCATTTAGTGAATATTAGGGTATACAAACTTCAAATGGCGATAGATTTTGACAGAGAAGTGCGATCAAGACTCCTCAATAATGAAAGTGGCTCGAAATGGGGCGTGGTGTATATGCATGTTTTGTGCCGATTCGTCAGTAGTTTGGGGTTCTGGGAAACTTCATTTAGTGAATACTAGGGTATACAAACTTCAAATTGCGATGGATTTTGACAGAGAAGTCCGATCAAGACGCCTCAGAAATGAAAGAGGTTCGAAACGGGGCGTGGCGTATCTGCATGTTTTGTGTCGATTCGTCAGTAGTTTGGGGTTTGGGGAAACTTCATTCAGTGAATATTAGGGTATACAAAATTCAAATGGCGATAGATTTTGACAGAGAAGTCCGATCAAGTCGCCTAAAAAATGAAAGTGGCTCGAAACTGGGCGTGGCGTATCTGCATGTGTTTGTGTCGATTTTAAGGATCTAGAAAATTAATTTAGAGTAGAAGTGGTATATTTTAAATGCTTTCTGAATACTTTATTATCTGAAATGAAAAGAACATATAATAGAAAATTCATAGTAGTCAGACCTCGGACGTCGCCCAAGAGGTCTGAGGTCAGTATGGTAGAGGTCGGTCGGTGGACCATAGTGGGTTCCAGAAATCACATGTATCAAGATGTGATTTGAACCTTAGATGCACCATGCATGCGGGATAACTGCGAAACTCTATGCTTTGGCATAAGAGATTTACCCTTAGTGTTACATGCATTGGGAAGTGAGAGGTTTGTACCGAACTGTCCTCGGGCAGGAGAAACTACCGATGTCACCAAGCCATGTGGGGGTGATGCCACAGACGTGGAGTAGTGAGTCGATGAACCCTCAGCAGGGTGTGACGATGTGACATCGGTGACTAGAGTGAGGCGATGTGTCCTCGTCACACACAAGGATGATGAGAGATCGCTAGGATGAGAGACACATCGGTCATCGACCATGATGAGAGATCGCCAGGATGAGAGACACATCGGTCATCGACCATGATGAGAGACCGCCAGGATGAGAGACACATCGGTCATCGCCAGGATGAGAGACACATCAGTCATCCAGCATGAAGCTATGCATTAAGCAATTAAAGGCAATGCTAAGGTTACAGTTAGTCGCGATCAAGTCACAAACCAAGTTGGAAGGGTTGCAGTGAGATCGCGCTAAAGCCTAAGCCAGTTAACAGTTAGTCACGTGCAGAGATTCAAAGATGGAGAGAGGACCAGTGGTCAGTAAAGCTCCTGGAAGTAGAGCGCGATCGGTGGATGGTCATCGTGCGATCAGTCATCAGTGGATAGTCATTGTGGGATCAGTCATCGATGCATGGTCATCGGGGTTCCCTGCTACACGTGTTAAGCTGGGACCCAGGCTCCCCGCAAGAGAGCGTTAAGCATGCGTGACACGTGGACTGTGAAGGTGCCCAGAGCAGTTGGCACCAGAGATTTGGTAGGGCAGGTGACCCAAAGTTTTGGTGCGCGCAGAGACACCATGTCGCCATCCTGTCAGAGGAAACTTGCACGCAAAAGTTCTCTCAGAGTGGGTAACGGCAGCGAAGACTACAAGACATGTTCGATCAAAATCTCTGATGGATTAAGTTTATTTTGGTTTCCTTTTCCTTTCCTCTCCTTCCCTCTACGTTTCGGACTTCCACACGTACCAGTTCTACGATCGGCGACTGCCCTTGGACTCCTGGCGTTTTACTCTGCAAGTTTTCCGATCAAAGCCTTAAAACAGAGTAAGTTCGTTTTGCTCTGTTCTTTGAGTCAATTCTGAACTTGAGAGGGTCGTCCCTGTATAGGCTTTGCATGTGACTCTTTTAGCTTCAGAGTTCATCTCTGTTAACACAGAAAACGAGTGATCTAGTTAGATTTGTGATCAAAACTCTTTGGTGCAAGGTTAGGGCATCCTTAAGTTTTTGGTGGGTTTGGAACCTTAGTGAGCCTCTGCTCAAATCCAGGTAAGGGAAGCTAATTTTATTTTCAATAAAACCTTAGGCTAGAAGATTCTGAAGTTGGGGGTGACGTGGTCACCAGTTTCAAATTTTTTCTTGCACGATGCCTTGTTTTTGTGTAGATCGGAATTTGTTTGAGATTGAAATGTGAAATTTTAAATATAGTAGATGTTGTGAAATGTATATGATTTTCGAAATTCTAAACTTTGGTATGATTTGATTTTGTGATTTGGATTGTTTAGAAAAGGTTTGAAATATGATATGATTGAATCGTGCATGGATGTGTTGTATGATATATGGAATGATGTGAAAGTGTGATCAAGGCATAGTATTTTCAGGAAAGAAAATACCATGTTAAGATTGTGTAGAATGTGCATTGACTAGGGATTCGTCTAAAAGGAGATATCCTGACTCTCCTGAGATAATGGAATCATATAGATGAAGTTATTCAGGTGGTGAGAGTCGAAGGAGGTTCATATGAATGGGTAAGTTGTTGAAAGATAACTAACTTGACCTGTTATATGAATTAACCCTATCATACTAGGAGAGAGATGATATTGAGATTATTTATGCGCATAGCTATGTGGATTCACAGTGATATAGTATGACAGGTGCAGATCTCTGAGTCTGAGTCAACGCACGAGTCTTCCAGAAGTAGAGTCAAGTGTCTATGTGTAGTGAGTCAGTAGAAATCTGACAAGAGTAATATGGATGATGTACCTGATAGACACTTGATGAAATTGTGAAATGTGTGAATATTGATGGTTTACGTTGATATAAAGTTTCATATTTGAAGTTTTAAAAATAGCTAGCTTACCCTGTGTTTTGTTTTGTGTTTTGTTTTCTTTAATCTGTGATGATCGTGTTAATTTACACGGGAGCAGACAAGGTTGCAGGTGATAGAGCTCCTCAGTAAGTTTTTGGAGAAAAGGGATAGATAATTTGAATGTTATATTTTGTTTTTTCTTTAAAACTTTGATTAAAATCCCTGCGAAGAGGGATGTTTATTTTTGAAATACATTTATGAGATAGATGTATGTATATGTTAATTTCATATTATCTGTTTTATTTTTAGTATATATATATATATATATATATATATATATATATATATATATATATATATATATATGAGTAGAAATTCAGGGATGTTACACCGATTCGTCAGTAGTTTGGGGTTTGGGGAAACTTCATTTAGTGAATATTAGGGTATACAAACTTCAAATGGCGATAAATTTTGACAGAGAAGTCCGATCAAGATGCCTAAAAAATGAAAGTGGCTAGAAACAGGGCGTGGCGTATCTGCCTGTTTTGTGCCGATTCGTCAGTAGTTTGGGGTTTGGGGAAACTTCATTTAGTGAATATTAGCGTATACAAACTTCAAATTGCGATAGATTTTGAAAGAAAAGTCCGATCAAGACGCCTAAAAAATGAAAGTGGCTCGAAACAGGGCGTGGCGTATCTGCATGTTTTGTGCCGATTCGTCAGTAGTTTGGGTTTTTCGGAAACTTCATTTAGTGAATATTATGGTATACAAACTTCAAATGGCAATAGATTTGGATAGAGAAGTCCTATCAAGACGCCTAAAAAATGAAAGTGGCTCGAAACGGGGCATGGCATATCTGCATGTTTTGTGCCGATTCGTCAGTAGTTTGGGGTTTGGGGAAACTTCATTTAGTGAATATTACGCTATACAAACTTCAAATGACGATACATTTTGACAGAGAAGTCTGATTAAGACACCTAAAAAATGAAAGTGGCTCGAAACGGGGCGTGCTGTATCTACATGTTTGGTGCCGATTCGTCAGCAGTTTGGGGTTTGGGGAAACTTAATTTAGTGAATATTAGGGTATACAAATTTCAAATGGCGATAGATTTTGACAGAGAAGTCCGATCAAGACGCCTAAAAAATGAGAGTGGCTCGATACGGGGCGTGTCGTATTTGCATGTTTTGTGCCGATTCGTCAGTAGTTTGGGGTTTGGGAAACTTCATTTAGTGAATATTAGGGTATAAAACTTCTAATGGCGATACACTTTGACAAAGAAGTCCGATCAAGAGGCCTCAAAAATGAAAGTGGCTCGAAACGGGGCGTGGGGTATTTTCATGTTATGTGCCGATTCGTCAGTAGTTTGGGGTTTGCGGAAACATCATTTAGTGAATATTAGAGTATACAAACATCAAATGGCGATAGATTTTGATAGAAAAGTCCGATCAAGAAGCCTGATAAATGAAAGTGGCTTGAAACGGGGCGTGGCGTATCTGCATGTTTTCTGCCGATTCGTCAGTAGTTTGGGGTTTGGGGTAACTTAATTTAGTGAATATTAGCGTATACAAACTTCAAGTGGCAATAGATTTTGACAGAGAAGTTCAATCAAGACGCCTAAAAAATGAACGTGGCTCGAAACGGGGCGTGGCGTATCTGCATGTTTTGTGACGATTCGTCAGTACTTTGGGGTTTGGGGAAACTTCATTTAGTTAATATTAGCGTATACAAACTTCAAGTGGCAATAGATTTTGATAGAGAAGTCCGATCAAGACGCTTAAAAAATGAAAGTGGCTCGAAACGGGGCGTGGCGTATCTGCATGTTTTGTGCCGATTCGGCAGTAGTTTGGGGTTTGGGGAAACTTCATTTAAGGAATATTAGGGTTTACAAACTTCAAATGGCGATAGATTTTCACTGAGAAGTCTGATCAAGATGCCTAAAAAATGAAAGTGGCTCGAAACGGGGCGTGGTGTATCTGCATGTTTTGTGCCGATTCGTCAGTAGTTTGGGGTTTGGGCAAACTTCATTTAGTGAATATTAGGGCATACAAACTTCAAATGGCGATAGATTTTAACAGAGAAGTCCGATCAATACACCTAAAAAATGAAGGTGGCTCGAATTTGGGCGTGGCGCATCTGCATGTTCTGTGCCGATTTGTCAGTAGTTTGGGGGTTGGGGAACCTTCATTTAGTGAATATTAGGGTATACAAACTTCAAACTTCAAATGGTGATGGATTTTGACAGAGAAGTCCGATGAAGATGCCTAACCAATGAAAGTGGCTCGAAACGAGGCGTGGCGTATCTGCATGTTTTGTGCCGATTCGTCAGTAGTTTGGGGTTTGGGGAAACTTCATTTAGTGAATATTAGGGTATACAAACATCAAATGGCGATAGATTTTGACAGAGAAGTCTGATCAAGACGCCTAAAAAATGAAAGTGGCTCGAAACGGGGCATGGTGTATCTGCATGTTTTGTGCCGATTCGTCAGTAGTTTGGGGTTTTGGGAAACTTCATTTTGTGAATATTAGGGTATACAAACTTCAAATGGCGATAGATTTTTGTTGAACCAAGTGGTGTTTGTAACATCCCGCCAAAAACTATTCATATTTATATAATGAAAATAAAGGTAACAAATAGATTGAAGTGAATAAAATTATATATATGTAATGAAGTTTCTCCTCACAGGGAGTTTAATACAAATTCGGTCAATTTTCCAAAAACGTAAACAAAATTACATTAAAATAGAAAGACAGGCGATCTCCTAACAGCAAAGGCGATCTCCTATCAGAGAACGGCGATCTCCTATCAGACAACAGAAAAGGGGTGATCGCCTAACAGAAATAGAAATAGGCGATCTCCTTCCGGCGACCACGTCTGCTCCCGTGTAAAAATACACGATCATCACAGGTTTTAGAAAACAGCCACATAACAATACAAAGGGTAAGCTAGATGTTTTAAAAACCTTAAATATGAAACTTTAAATCAATAGAAAACATGAATCTTCACGTCATTCATAATCCAGATCAGTTTCAACCATCAACATTTCCATATTCCACAATACTCGTCAAGTGTCTATTTGCTACTTTCAATATTCATGGTTCACACGTCAGACTTTCCACTGACTCATAAGATATAGACACATGACTCCACTTCCGGAAGACTCGTGCGTTGACTCAGGCCCAGAGATCTGCACCTGTCATACCACACCACTGTGAAAACCACACAGGGTCGCTGTGAAATCCACACAGCCATGCGCATACATAGTCTCAATATCATCACTCTCCCAGTATGACAGGGTTAATTCATATAACAGGCCGAGCTCGTTCTTTTTTCACACGACTCACCCATTCATATGAACCTCCTTCGACTCTCCACAACTGAATAACTTCGTCTATGTGATTCCATTATATCAGCAGAGTCAGGATATCTCCTTCTAGACAAGCCCCTAGTCAATACACATTTCACACGATCTTACACGGTATTTTCTTTCCTGAAAATACTATGCCTTGATCCCACATTCACCACGATCAATACATCATACAACACTGAATGAACGAATCAGTCACAGCAACATTCATTCCACGGTTCAGATTTTCAAATATCACATGTATTTCACATTTAAATCTCAAACAGTTTTCAAATAGCACTAAAACAGGGGAGTTCGAAAAACAACGCCAAAACCGGCGATCACGTCCAAAACAGGGGATTTCGAAATCTGTATTTAAAACCGGCGATCACGTCGCCTAAACACATAAGAACAGAACATCATGAAAAGAATATGAAACCGGCGACCACGTCGCCCTCACTTCAGAAACAGCAAATCTATGGCTTTTATTGAAAATAAAGCTAGCTTCCCTTACCTGGACTTGCGCAAAACACCAAGAGCTCCAAAACCCACCGAGCTTAAAGGATGCCTTGGCTCTGTTTTAGCGTCTGGTTTGTAGAACTTGCAGAGAACCTCCCAGGTGCTCTATGGCAGTCGTCGATAGCCAAGCAGGAACGTGATAGGGCCTGAATCGCAGAGTGAAGGAGAGAAAAGAGAAGGATAAAGGTGAGCTCACTCTTTCACTCTTGAACCACTGAAAACGTTCTTTTTCCTCTCAAAAGTGGATTTTTGTATCTTAAACCAACTTGCCCACAAAAGCCGCTGCCACCACCCACTCTGCAGGAAGCTTGCGTGCACGCTGCCCTGAACAGTACGTCTACGCGTGCCTCTGCGCAGGCTAACACTCTGAGGTCACTATTCTGAACCACCCTTTTTGTCTACGTGGCACGCGTGCAGGACGTGTCATGCTGGGAGCCTGGGTCCCACCTCATCTGTGTGAAACTCGACATCGCGCGATAACCTTCCACCGATGACCTCTCGCGCGATGACTATCCACCGAGACCTCATCCTGGAGGACGACCGATGTCTCTCCCTGGGAGACGACCGATGTCTCTCATATCGGCGATGACTGATGTGCCTCATCCCGGTGATGACTGATTCCTCACACTGGCAGACAACTGATGTCTCACCCTGGCAGACCACCGATGTCTCACCCTGGCAGACCACCGATGTTTCACCCTGGAAGACAACCGATGTCTCAGCCTAGCAGACCACCGATGTCTCACCCTGGAAGACAACCGATGTCTCAACCTGGCAGACCACCGATGTCTCAGCCTGGCAGACCACCGATGTCTCAGCCTGGCAGATCACTGATGTGTCTCCCATCCTGGTTGATGACCAATGTTCCTCTCATCCTGCTGGCGATCTCTTATCGCCCTTGTGTGTGACGAGAACACATCGCCTTACTCTGCTCACCGATGTCATATCGTCATACCTTGCTGAAGGTTCTCCATCCCACTATGTTACGTCCAAGGTATTACCTCCACATGGCTTGGTGACATCGGTAGCTTCACATTTCCAAGAGTAGATCAGCACTACTCCTCGTGCTCCCATGCATGCAACACTAAGGATGACTTCTTATGCTCAAGCATAGAGCTTTGCATGCCCAGCGTATCTAAGGCTTAACCACACCTTGATACGTGTGGTTTTGTGGAACCCACTCTGGTTGATCCAGTATCTTGACTACGTACTACGTGCACTCCCGTCGATCACGTACACCATAGGCGATTGGCGGTCATGTCTCCTCTAGGCGACAGGCGATTATGTCCCAGAGAAGTCGGAGATCGCCTCCGTCTTCAATAACGGCGATCTCGTAGGAGACTTCTTAGCTACTCTTTTCTTCCTTTACTCTTCCTGATCCACGTGCCAGCCGATCGACCTCTACCAGCTGACCCCAGACGTTGGGCGACGTCCGATGTCCGACTACTACGAAACTTCATTTACCAGCTCTTTGTATTTTAAATAATAACATCTTCTGAAATTATTTAAATATAACACTTTCATTCCAATAAAATTTTCTGGGTCCTTACAGTGTTCAAGGTTTTGAAGAATCCAAATCCTTTGAGGGATGATGAAGCTTTTGCTTGCTTGTTGCTGCTGTGTTGCTTTGTTGTTTTGTTCTGGGGTAGTTTAAAGTGTAATCCAACCTTAGATTAAATCTCAAAGCAATTAGCATCTCAGTTTTTGATAAAACAAAAGTGTTTTTCAAACTAAGTTGAAACAACCGATTGTTCTATCGAAACAACCGATTGTTTATACTTAGATGTTTTGAGAAAGTTTGAAAACTGTTTTTGAATGGAGAAAACTGTTAAGTGACAAAACAACCGATTGATTCGAGGAAACAATCGATTGTTTGTTTTGGAACCATAACAGAAAAACTATTTTCTTTGACTGAGCTTTAAATGATTTGAAACTGAATACGCTCCAGTCATTAAATGCTTTGACCAATCTTTCTGAAAGCTTTTATGGGTTTGTTAAGATTTGATAAACAAACTTCCTTTTATATAAATTCAGAAAATCTTTTTTAAAGGTGAGAATGCTTTTGAAAAAAGAGGAACTAAGAACTAAGAGAGTTTTGGAAAATTGCTGAGATTGCTTAAGAGCTAAAGAGATTGATCAAAGTGCTGGAATAGGATTCTACTTGTATTGATTTCAGATCTTCATCTGTAACAAGTGTAATCTGTGTAACTGTTGAAAATTTTCTTTTCTGTATTGTTGCTGAGATTGGCTGTGTGTTCTTGAGGTGTTCAAGATCAGCAATCTTAGTGTTGACCAAGGAGAGTGTGTGTCTTGAGGTTTTCAAGGTCATTCTCTTGGTTGTTGTGTAAGTGATCAAGGTGTGATTGCTTAGTGGATTTCCTCAGGGTTCTGAGAAGACTGGATGTAGCTCTGGGTTGGAGTGAACCAGTATAAACATCTGTGTACAATCTCTCTATCCCTTACTCTTTAAATTCAGTTTGTTTGTTGTTTGCTGATAAAAACAACCGATTGTTTCGAAGAAACAACCGATTGTTTTTCTGACAATGCAGTTTTGCTTACTGTTTTGACTAACTGAATTGCTTGATCAATTGGTTTCTGAGATAAACTCATTCTAGCTTCAAAAAGTTTGCGAAAACCTCTTTAAACAATTCACCCCCCCCCTCTAGTTTAAAGCCATAATTTCTAACAATTGGCATCAAGAGCTTGGTTCTTGAAAGTTATTCAAGTTGATCTAAAAATTTTTTTATGGCTGGAAAACTATCTTTTGAGGAGGGTGCTTCAATCTACAAACTACCTTTATTCTGTGGATTAAATTATAAGTTTTGGGAAGCAAGAATGAAAATCTTTATTGAATCAATTGATCAAAGAATTTGGGACTCAATTGAGAATGGTCCTTACATTCCAAAGTTCAAAAATAATAATTCCTTTACTATAAAACCTTTGTCCAAATGGACAGATGATGAATGTAAGATGGCTCAGCTTGATAGGTCTCAAAACATTATAGCTTCCGCACTAGATACTAATGAATTTTTCAGGATATCAAAGTGCAAAACTGCTAAGGAAATGTGGGAGACTCTCAAGGCTGCTCATGAACCAAAGGAAACAATGACAAAGAGTCAAGCAAGAAGGAAGAAAAGACAAAATAAGAAAAGCCTCAATCTTTGCTTAATGGCCAGAAGGGAGGATGACTCATGTAGTGTAAGTTCATCAAACTCTTCAAACTCTGAAAATTATGGTCAATTGCTTCAAGCCTTTCAAGAAACACATGAAGAAGCAAACCGATTGGCTCTCTTAAACAATCAATTGAAAGAAAAGAATAGCTGGCTTGAAAACAAGGTAAAAGCACTGGAGGAGGATTTAGAAAATTCAAAAATGGATTTTGAAAATCTGGAAATCATTTACAAAAACTCCTCCTGCAAGTGTGACACTCTAGTTTGTGAAAATTGCGAAAATCTTGAAAAGAAGGTCCACTATCTTGTTAAAACAGTGGATAAGCTTTCTAAAGGCCAATCCAACTTTGAAAGTGTGCTTGCATCTCAAAAGTGTGTTTTTGGAAAATCAGGATTGGGTTTTAATCCACAAAACCAACAAGATAGATTTTCAAAAACTTTTTCAAAAAAGCCAGAAAAACAATCGATTGGACCATCGAAACAATCGATTGTTACATGCTTCTATTGCATGAAAAGAGGTCATTCTGTACGATTCTGTAAAATCAGAAAACATGTTGTTCCTAAAGGGCTTATGAAGTGGATTCCCAAGAAAAATAAAGCTTGTGTTGATGAGTATACACCAGATGGACCCTCATTCATAAGGGGACCAAACCTATGTACTTGAGAATTTTCTTTGTAGGAAAACTTGGAGGAGAGAAAGCAGCTTTGGTACTTGGACAGTGGATGCTCCAAGCATATGACAGGGGACAAATCAAAGTTCCTGAGAATATCCTTCAAGCAAGAGGGTCATGTCACCTATGGAGATAACAACAAAGGAAGAATACTTGGAAGAGGATCCATAGGAGATGAGAGCATCTTGGTGATTCATGATGTGCTCTTTGTTGAAGGCCTAAAGCATAATCTGCTGAGTATTAGCCAACTGTGTGACAAGGGGTATCAAGTGATGTTCAAGGCAAACACATGTGAAATTTGTCTACCCAGCACTAAAGAGGTAATGTTGGTAGGTAAGAGAGTTAATAATGTGTATCTTCTAGATATCTCTTCACCATGTTCAATTGGATGTCTTCTATCCAAGCAAGATGAATCTTGGCTTTGGCATAGAAGAATTGCTCATATTCACATGAATCATTTGAACAAGCTAATATCAAAAGATCTTGTGATTGGGCTGCCAAAGCTCAAGTTTGAGAGGGATCACATTTGTGAAGCTTGCCAAAAAGGGAAACAAGTGAAAAGTTCTTTTAAAACCAAAAATGTTGTCTCTTCATTGAGACCTCTTGAACTCCTTCACATGGATCTCTTTGGACCCTCTAGAACTATGAGTCTTGGTGGAAATTATTATGCTCTTGTTATTGTTGATGATTTCTCTAGGTACACTTGGACCTTGTTCTTGGAATCAAAAAGCGATGCCTTTGCTGCATTCAAAAAGCTAGCAAGAAGAATTCAAAACACAAAGGGCAGCTGTAAGGACCTGAAAAATTTATTGGAATAAAAGAGTTATATTTTAAATAAATTCTAAGTATGTTTTTATTTAGAATAGAAAGGGAGGAAAAAGTTAAGTTTAGAAGGCTACGAGGTCGCCGGTCGCCTGCTACACATGAGCGCCAGGTGGACATCGCGCGGGCGCGAGAGGCATGCAGGCATCGCGCGGGCGTGAGAGGCATGCAGGCATCGCGCGGGCGCGAGGGGCATGCGGGCATCGCGCGGACGCGAGGCACGCGGGCATTGCCAGGGCGCGATGCATGTGGACGTGGCCAAGGCACGAGAGTTATGAGGGCGTCGCCAGGGAAGACATCGGTTGTCTCCCAGAGGAAGACATCGGTCGTTCGCCAGGATGTGGTCATCGGTTGTTAGCCTTCGCGCGAGAGGTCATCGGTTGTTAACCTTCGCGCGAGAGGTCATCGGTTGTTAGCCTTCGCGCGAGAGGTCATCGGTTGTTAACCTTCGCGCGAGAGGTCATCGGTTGTTAGCCTTCGCGCGAGAGGTCATCGGTGGATAGTCTTCGCGCCTGTGGTCATCGGTGAAAAGGTCATCGGGCTACGTTAAGTTACACACAGAGAACGTGGGACCCAGACATCCAGCATGAGACGTTCTGCACGCGCGCCACGTAGACGAAAAGGGTGGTTCAGAATAGTGACATCAGAATGTTGGCATGCGCGGGAGACACTCGCGGTCGTACTGTTCAGAGCAGTGGCTGGCATGCACAAGCGACAAACAGTGGCAGTACTGTTCAGAGCAGTGGTTGGCATGCACCAGAGGCAACAGTGGTCGTACTGTTCAGGGAAGCGTGCACGCAAACTTCCCTGCAGAGTAGGTGGTGGCAGCTGCTTTTGGAGGGATAAGTTGGTTTAAGTCACTGAAATCCACTACTGAAGAGGAAGAAACGTTGCAGCCTTCGAAGAGAGAGAGAGTGAGTTACCTCCCTTCTCCTCCAGATATATCCTTCGCGCTGCGATTCTAACACCTTCACACGAGAGTACGACGAGCGACAGCCACCATTAGAGCACCTGGGCAGTTCTCTGCAAGTCCTTCAACCAGACGCGAAAAACAGAGCCAAGGTATTCTGCAAGCTTCGTTGGATTTCGAAGCTCCTGGTGGTTGCGCAAGTCCAGGTAAGGGAAGCTAGACTCCATTTTCAATAAAAGCCATAGTTTAGCTATTTCTGAAATGAGTGCGACGTGGTCGCCGGTTTCGTCTTCATCTGTGTAAAATGCTCTGTTCTATGTGTTTTGGGCGACGTGGTCGCCGGTTTTATATAAAGCCTTCGAAATACCTTGTTTTTGAACCAGGTCGCCGGTTTTGGCGCTGTTTTACGAAATCTCTGTTTTTGATGTTGTTTTGAAACTACTTGAGATTTACATGAGATATTCGAAGATCTGAAGCTTTGAAATGTTTGTTGATGTGATTTGAATCATTTACTTGAGTGGTATGATGTGTTGAATGCTGTGAATGTGGGATCGAGGCATAGTATTTTCAGGAAAGGAAATACCGTGTTGAGATTGGTTAGGAAAGTGCATTGATCAGTGAGTAACCTGTTAATGAGACGATCCTGACTCTGCTGAGATAATGGAATCACGTAGATGAAGTTATTCAGTTGGTGAGAGTCGAAGGAGGTTCGTATGAATGGGCGAGTAGTTTGAAAAAGAATGGGCTCGACTGTTATACGAATTAACCTTGTCATGCTGTATGGTGATGTGTTGAGATTCATCGTATGCTTGTGAATGTGTGAGATTTCGCGGCGACCCTGTGGATGTGTGAGATTCCACAGTGGGCAGTATGACAGGTGCATGTCTCTGGATACTAAGTTCAACGCACGAGTCAATTTGGAAGTAGTGTCAAGTGTCTTGTGTGGTGAGTCAGTGGAAAGTCTGACATGTGAAATGAGAAACTTGAATATTGATAGACACTTGATGCTGTGTTGTGAAATGGAATGACTATGGGAAATGTTGTGAAGTTTGTGATTTTGGGCGATCAGCTGAATGCTATGAGCAGCTTTACGTTTTACATGGATATTTTGGAACTTGGTTTACTTGGATTTTCATGTTCATGATTTAAACTTCTTTTAAATTATCTAGCTTACCCTTTTATCTGTTATTGTGGTTGTTTTCTCAAAACTGTGATGATCGTGTAATTGTTACACGGGAGCAGATGATCTTCCAGGAAGAAGAGCCCTCTAGCGAGTGGTCGCCGGAAGGAGATCGCCTATCTCCGTCTCTACCAGGTGATCGCCGGTTTATGCCTCCATCGGGTGATCGCCGGTTTTCGTGTCCTGATAGAAGATCGCCCGTTTTTGAGGTCTTCTGTTGGAGATCGCCGTTTTCTTTTGAGACCGCCTGTCTTACTGCATTTCTTTTATTTTCGTAAAATCTTGCAAACATTGGATTTGGTTATGTATTAAACTCCCTAAGAGGAGTAACTTCATTTCTGATATATATAAATACATATTATTTTGCACTCTTCAATATTATTTGGTTACACTTAATTTCAATTATACATGGATGTGTGTATTATTTTGGCGGGATGTTACATTAATGGTATCAGAGCAGTTCGTCCTTAGGATGACCTGAGGGCTGTGGATCCATTGTGTTTCTTCTGCTCATGAAAGTTATTTGAATTTAAAATAATAACTATAGTGAAAGGTTTTCAAACGTTTTTGTATTGAAATTTTGTGTGTGCTTTGGTGAATATATGTTCTAATTGAAAATCTTAGTATTAAGAATGAGAAGGCCTTGATAAAGTAGTGAGGGTGCACACTCATAACTGGATCGAGATGAGTCTCAATCTTAATTCCAAAGGTTTGATGTTTAGCATATATTGAATTCTGGTGTGAGCTATCTCATTCTCTTGAGTGTCTTTGTAATTGATTGAAAATGGTTGATTAGATTGGTGACTGCATACCAGTAGTTGTGCTGGTGTTATGCTTGATGTTATAAGCATTATGATTCTGTGGATGAACTCAAATTCTTAATGACTTTGAGATGCTGACCTTTGTAAGGTCTAGCTGTTACCCCTTGAATGAATTGATTCTTATCGATTTCATTCTTATAGTTGTAGGGAATATAGAAGCCTATAGATTCAGAATCTGAAACGAAGAAAGATGGCACGTAGACCCTCTACCCCACCCCAACCTTCTTCGGAGATGGGTCAGATCGCCAGGGCCATGGAAACGATGGCGACTGCCATCCAGCAACAGAATGCAGCGATGGCTCAGAACCATCAAGCCACGATGCAGCACTGGGAAACTGCCCGATCTGCTGAGACAAACTCCCACGTCGGTCAACCCCAAGAACAGATGGGACTGGCCGAGTTCATGAGGCACAACCCACCTAAGTTCAGTGGGAATGCTACCCCTGATCAGGCAGATCAGTGGGTCAGAGAGCTGGAAAAAATCTTTAGGGCGACCTCCTGCCCTGAAGAGAAGAAGCTGTTGTTTGCCACGTATCTGTTATCAGGAGAAGCTGAGTTCTGGTGGATGGGAGCTCAGCAGATGATGGAGGCACGAGAGGATGTACTGGATTGGGAGAGCTTCAGGGTGAAGTTCTTGGAGAAATACTTCCCTGACAGTGCCAAGTTTGCAAGGGAAGCTGAGTTCCTGAAGTTGGAGCAGGGGGAGATGTCAGTGAACGCCTATGCTGCTCGTTTTGAGTACCTCGCCCGGTTTTATACCCAGGCGACCTCCGAGGCCTGGAGGTGTAGAAAATTCGAAGAGGGGCTGAAGCATGGACTGAAGAGGACCATAGCCCCGATGTGCATCAGGGAATTTCACGCCTTAGTAGAGAAGGCAAAGATGGTAGAGACCCTGGAAAGGGGTGATCCTCGAGTGATCAGGTCACACCAAGGAGGCTCTTCCAGTGGGAAGGCGAAGGTGCAGCACCCACACAGCAAGCCATATGTGAGATCTCCACCACATCGGGTGGGAACAGCTTCGTCCCAATTTCAGCAACAACAAACATGGAGATCCAGGTGTTTCACATGCCAAGAGATAGGGCACCTTTCTAGAGATTGTCCCAACAGAAAAAGGATGACTCAACCCGTTAATTCACAGCAGTTGAGGAACGAAGGCAGCAGACCTCAGACAGGAGGGAGAGTGTTTGCCATGTCTGGAACGGAAGCCCCTCAATCAGGTAATCTAGTACAAGATACTTGTTTATAGCTGATAGATACGTTATAGTTTTGTTTGATTCTGGAGAGACACACTCTTTTGTGTCAAATCGGTGTGCAACCGAGCTTGGGCCATATAGTGGAGGAGCTGTCGTTTGAACGATTGGCCTCTGCACCTGCTTCAAAAACAGGTTTTGACCTCCCTAGGTTGCTCTGAATGCCCAGTGGTAGTAGATGGAATGAAAGGAACAAGTGTGAGTTAGATTTGGTAGTACCAAGGTTTAGTCCCAGTTACGTATAAGTCATGGAGAGTAAATAAGCAAGAGGCTGGGGGTTTAAAGCTTAAGCATGTGTAACCATGGGAAGTACCAGAGTTAAATTCCAAGGAAGGAATTTTCTTTTGAAGCGTAGAAGATGCTCATGTCAATGAAACAGCATGAGATGGTTCTAGCTTAGGCTTCACGCAGAATGGATGCTGTTTGGCTGACCGGGATTTGAAAGAGGATTATGGAAATGGTGGGTTGAGATAAAAGGCTTCCGAAAATGTAAGCCTCCGAAGTTCTTGGCAAATAAGATGTAGATCGACCTGTGAATGTAGAAGGGAAGGAGGATATGACTGTGGATAAAAATGAGGGTAGGCCGTGTTATGATGATGTTGAGTCTTTCTAGAGATGTAGTAAATTTCAGAATGATGGGTGTGGAAGGGATTGTGAGTGGAAATAGCCTGTGGTATCTGGGACAGAAGGAGAATAGAGTTATCCTTAGGCAAGAGATTCTGGAGGCAGAGGTGCGTTCGTTCTCGTATGCCTTCTGGATAGGCACCTGAAACCGACGTCAATGCATCTAACGTATACATTGAAGAAGAAGGTCGTAATGGGAACAGGAAGTCGAGTTGGCAAAAGGGGTCATAATAATAATTTGGAAGGTAACAGCAACAGAAACCTTGTCTTTGTAAGGTACAGAATTATGCCGCGGAGTAATGAATAAAAAGTGTCCCTTTTGGGAGCGCGGGAATTTGATCAGCAGTTGAGAAGTCGGTGAATGATTTGATCAAGATACAGGAGTTGATTCCTAGAAGGACACTTCGGACCCTAGTTTGAGTTCGCTAGGGGGGTGGCATGAGTTGTGGACAGCTGTCCCCTTTTCTCCCAATGAAGGGATCTTGCCCGCTTTCTCTAAAGGGGCTAGTCCTGGTTACGTTAAGGACCTAGTTCTAGACTTGTTCAACAAAGTCTTCAAGGTTGGAAGTAGAGTGTGAATGCTGGAGTTGGCACTCTATGGGGCAGCATATCCCATGTACAGGGATGTAAAATGGATTTTGATGAAGTATTGAGGTAGGAAGAGTTGGTTCAATAGATCACCGAGAGGGTGAATCTGATACAGGACAGAATAAAAGTTTCTTAAGGTCAGCAAATGTCCTAGGCAGAGCAGAGGAGAAGACCTTTGGAGGTTGCTGCTGGGGTCATGTCTTTATGAAGGGGGACACCAGCCAAGGGTGTAGGGTAGGCGATCAGATCAAAGAAGCTGTCCCCTAAGTTTGTTGGGCCATATCGGATCTTAAGGAGGATAAGTCTAGTGGCTTATGAGATCGCCCCACCTCCCCAATTAGCAAGTCTACATAATGTATTTCACGTGTCACAGCTGAGGAAGTACATGGCAGACCCTAGTCATGTGCTGGATGTAGACGACGTGCAGATTAGGGATGACTTGTCCTTTGAAGCAAAACCAGTCAGGATTGACGATCGGCAATGTAAACAGCTCAGAGGCAAGACCATCGACATGGTGAAAGTGGTGTGGGATGAGAAATCGGGGGATTCTACTTGGGAGTTAGAAGAACCCATGAGGGAGGCTTATCCATACCTCTTTTCCTTGTAATCCAATTTTCGAGGACGAAAATTTTTCTTGTTGGGGAGAATGTAAGGACCTGAAAAATTTATTGGAATAAAAGAGTTATATTTTAAATAAATTCTAAGTATGTTTTTATTTAGAATAGAAAGGGAGGAAAAAGTTAAGTTTAGAAGGCTACGAGGTCGCCGGTCGCCTGCTACACATGAGCGCCAGGTGGACATCGCGCGGGCGCGAGAGGCATGCAGGCATCGCGCGGGCGTGAGAGGCATGCAGGCATCGCGCGGGCGCGAGGGGCATGCGGGCATCGCGCGGACGCGAGGCACGCGGGCATTGCCAGGGCGCGATGCATGTGGACGTGGCCAAGGCACGAGAGTTATGAGGGCGTCGCCAGGGAAGACATCGGTTGTCTCCCAGAGGAAGACATCGGTCGTTCGCCAGGATGTGGTCATCGGTTGTTAGCCTTCGCGCGAGAGGTCATCGGTTGTTAACCTTCGCGCGAGAGGTCATCGGTTGTTAGCCTTCGCGCGAGAGGTCATCGGTTTGTTAACCTTCGCGCGAGAGGTCATCGGTTGTTAGCCTTCGCGCGAGAGGTCATCGGTGGATAGTCTTCGCGCCTGTGGTCATCGGTGAAAAGGTCATCGGGCTACGTTAAGTTACACACAGAGAACGTGGGACCCAGACATCCAGCATGAGACGTTCTGCACGCGCGCCACGTAGACGAAAAGGGTGGTTCAGAATAGTGACATCAGAATGTTGGCATGCGCGGGAGACACTCGCGGTCGTACTGTTCAGAGCAGTGGCTGGCATGCACAAGCGACAAACAGTGGCAGTACTGTTCAGAGCAGTGGTTGGCATGCACCAGAGGCAACAGTGGTCGTACTGTTCAGGGAAGCGTGCACGCAAACTTCCCTGCAGAGTAGGTGGTGGCAGCTGCTTTTGGAGGGATAAGTTGGTTTAAGTCACTGAAATCCACTACTGAAGAGGAAGAAACGTTGCAGCCTTCGAAGAGAGAGAGAGTGAGTTACCTCCCTTCTCCTCCAGATATATCCTTCGCGCTGCGATTCTAACACCTTCACACGAGAGTACGACGAGCGACAGCCACCATTAGAGCACCTGGGCAGTTCTCTGCAAGTCCTTCAACCAGACGCGAAAAACAGAGCCAAGGTATTCTGCAAGCTTCGTTGGATTTCGAAGCTCCTGGTGGTTGCGCAAGTCCAGGTAAGGGAAGCTAGACTCCATTTTCAATAAAAGCCATAGTTTAGCTATTTCTGAAATGAGTGCGACGTGGTCGCCGGTTTCGTCTTCATCTGTGTAAAATGCTCTGTTCTATGTGTTTTGGGCGACGTGGTCGCCGGTTTTATATAAAGCCTTCGAAATACCTTGTTTTTGAACCAGGTCGCCGGTTTTGGCGCTGTTTTACGAAATCTCTGTTTTTGATGTTGTTTTGAAACTACTTGAGATTTACATGAGATATTCGAAGATCTGAAGCTTTGAAATGTTTGTTGATGTGATTTGAATCATTTACTTGAGTGGTATGATGTGTTGAATGCTGTGAATGTGGGATCGAGGCATAGTATTTTCAGGAAAGGAAATACCGTGTTGAGATTGGTTAGGAAAGTGCATTGATCAGTGAGTAACCTGTTAATGAGACGATCCTGACTCTGCTGAGATAATGGAATCACGTAGATGAAGTTATTCAGTTGGTGAGAGTCGAAGGAGGTTCGTATGAATGGGCGAGTAGTTTGAAAAAGAATGGGCTCGACTGTTATACGAATTAACCTTGTCATGCTGTATGGTGATGTGTTGAGATTCATCGTATGCTTGTGAATGTGTGAGATTTCGCGGCGACCCTGTGGATGTGTGAGATTCCACAGTGGGCAGTATGACAGGTGCATGTCTCTGGATACTAAGTTCAACGCACGAGTCAATTTGGAAGTAGTGTCAAGTGTCTTGTGTGGTGAGTCAGTGGAAAGTCTGACATGTGAAATGAGAAACTTGAATATTGATAGACACTTGATGCTGTGTTGTGAAATGGAATGACTATGGGAAATGTTGTGAAGTTTGTGATTTTGGGCGATCAGCTGAATGCTATGAGCAGCTTTACGTTTTACATGGATATTTTGGAACTTGGTTTACTTGGATTTTCATGTTCATGATTTAAACTTCTTTTAAATTATCTAGCTTACCCTTTTATCTGTTATTGTGGTTGTTTTCTCAAAACTGTGATGATCGTGTAATTGTTACACGGGAGCAGATGATCTTCCAGGAAGAAGAGCCCTCTAGCGAGTGGTCGCCGGAAGGAGATCGCCTATCTCCGTCTCTACCAGGTGATCGCCGGTTTATGCCTCCATCGGGTGATCGCCGGTTTTCGTGTCCTGATAGAAGATCGCCCGTTTTTGAGGTCTTCTGTTGGAGATCGCCGTTTTCTTTTGAGACCGCCTGTCTTACTGCATTTCTTTTATTTTCGTAAAATCTTGCAAACATTGGATTTGGTTATGTATTAAACTCCCTAAGAGGAGTAACTTCATTTCTGATATATATAAATACATATTATTTTGCACTCTTCAATATTATTTGGTTACACTTAATTTCAATTATACATGGATGTGTGTATTATTTTGGCGGGATGTTACAGCAGCAACATAGGCTCAATAAGGAGTGACCATGGAGGAGAATTCCAAAATGAGAAGTTTGTCAAGTTCTGTGAGAAGTTGGGAATCCTACACAATTTCTCTGCTCCAAGAACACCACAGCAAAATGGAGTTGTAGAGAGGAAGAACAGGTCTCTTGAAGAGCTTGCAAGGACAATGCTTAGTGAATCTTCACTTCCTAAGTATTTTTGGGCAGATGCAGTGAGTACCTCTTGTTATGTGATGAATAGGGTGCTTATAAGGCCCATTTTGAAGAAAACTCCATATGAACTTTTCAATGGAAGAAAGCCTAACATCAGTCACCTCAAAGTCTTTGGCTGTAACTGTTTTGTTCTCAACAATGGAAAGGAAAGCTTGGGAAAATTTGATGAGAAAGCTGACCTTGGCATTTTCATTGGTTATTCCCTCACAAGCCATGCTTATAGAGTCTACAACAAAAGGTTAATGACTGTAGAAGAATCAGTTCATGTAGTCTTTGATGAGGTAGATCGCAGAATCAGTGAGAACCCAAAGATCAGTGCTGAGGAAGACGAACAGAGCATCAGTTTGGAGAAGCTGGAAATCTGTGCAAAAAACAACCGATTGAAATTCTGCAACAGAGTGAACTGCCCAAAGAGTGGAGAATTCCCAGAGATCTGTCAGTGGATAACATCATAGGGCAGATAAAGGAAGGTGTCTCCACATGTAGCTCCATCTCAAACTTCTGCAGACACACAACTTTTGTCTCTCAAATTGAACCAAAGTCAATTGAAGAAGCTCTCAAGGATGAGAAGTGGGTTGAAGCTATGCAAGAAGAGCTAAATCAATTCGAAAGAAATGAGGTATGGTTTCTTGTTCCTAGAACTAATGAAATGAATATTATTGGTGCAAAATGGGGTTTTAGGAACAAGCTAGATGAGGAAGGAGTGATCACAAGAAACAAAGCAAGGCTAGTTGCCAAGGGCTACAATCAAGAAGAGGGCTTAGACTATGGTGAAACCTTTGCTCCTGTGGCTAGATTGGAGGCTGTGAGGCTGCTGGCTGGCTTTTGCATGTATGAGTGGTTTTAAACTCTTCCAAATGGATGTAAAAAGTGCCTTCTTGAATGGCTACATCAATGAGGAAATCTATGTAGATCAACCACTGGGTTTTGAAGACCACAAGTATCCCAACCATGTCTTCAAGTTGAAGAAAGCTTTGTATGGACTGAAACAAGCTCCAAGGCAGTGGTATGAGAGGCTTAGCAACTTTCTGCTATCTCGAAACGGGGCATGGTGTATCTACATGTTTTGTGCCGATTCGTCAGTAATTTGGGGTTTTTGGAACTTCATTTAGTGAATATTAGGGTATACATGTAACGCCCCTCAAAATATTGGTCATTTTAATATAATAAAATAAAGGTTAAACAATAATATCAAAATTTAACATAGATATATACATAATATAATTCATCCATTAATACAAATGTGCCTCAAAATAATATCCCTTTTCCAGGAAGTTTTAATACATCTCCATACAAGAGTTTTCAAAATAAAACAAAAACCACAGCATTCAAAACCGACGATCTCCTCCTCCAGAAAGTGCTCACTGAGGAGCTCTACTACCTGCAACCTCATCTGCTCCCGTGCAAATATACACGATCATCACAGGTTTAAGAAAAACAACCACGATACAAAACAAAGGGTAAGCTAGATATTTTTAAAAACTTTAAATATGAAACTTTATATCAATAGAAAGCATAAATCTTCACACCATTCATAATCTATATCAATTTCAACCATCAACATCCCCATATTCCACAAACTCGTCAAGTGTCTATTCAATACATTCAATACTCATGGTTCACATGTCAGACTTTCCACTGACTCATAACATATAGACACATGACTCTACTTCCGGAAGACTCGTGCGTTGAACTTAGCATCCAGAGGCCTGCACCTGTCATACGAAATTGCTGTAAAGTTTCCACAGCCATGCGCATAAACATAATCCCGAGCTCAATCTCAATCTCAATATCCTCACTCTCTCAGTATGACAGGGTTAATCCATATAACAGGTCAAGTCAGTTATCTTTCAAACGACTTACCCATACATATGGACCTCCTTTGACTCTCACCAACTGAATGACTTCATCTATGTGATTCCATCATATCAGCAGAGTCAGGATCGCCTCATTCACAGGATACTCACTGATCAATACACCTCATAACCAATCTCAACACGGTATTTCCTTTCCTGAAAATACTATGTCTTGATCACAATTTCACATTCATCCAGTACATCACATCACACGTAAAAGCACAACTGCATCATATAATATTTTGAATCTTTTCTTAAACAATCACAATCACAGAAACAATCACGCCCAAGTTCAGATTTTCGAATATCACACGCATTTCACATTTCAATCTCAAACAGTTTCAAACGACACTAAAACAGGGGAGTTTGAAATCAACATTAAAACCGGCGATCACGTCGCCCCACACATAAAAACAGAGCATCGTGAAAAAGAATATGAAACTGGCGACCACGTCGCCCTCAATTCATACCCTACTCGCCTAAACTTTTTATAAACGAAAATGCTAGCTTCCCTTACCTGGACTAGCGTAAACTTCACTAAGACCTCCAACCCAACGAGATTCAAGGACGCCTTAACCTGCACCATGGAGTCTTAGTCACAAAACTAGCTATACCCCTCATTTCTACGTTAACAGAGACGATTCCTGAAGCCAAGAGAGCTGCATGCAACGCCTATGCAGAGGCAACCCTCTCAAGTGCAGGATCGACTCGAAGAACAAAGCGAAACGACTTACTCTATTTTAGCGTCCGGTTTGGAGAACTTGCAGAGAACAACGTCAGGAATCCAGGGTAGTCGTCGATCTTCAACTGGTTCACTAGGACGTATGAACGCAGGGAGAAGGAGAGGAAAGAAACAAGGAACCAAAGTTAACTCACTCAATCACTCTCGAACCACAGCAACGTTTACTGCCTCTCAGGAGTGAGTTTTGAATCTAAGCCAACTTGCCCAGAAATGCTGCTGCCCCCCGCCCACTCTTCAGGAAAGCTTGTGTGCACACTTCCTTGAACAGTATGACCACGTGGGTTTCTGCGCATACCAACTCTCTGACGCTAACTATTCTGAAACACCCTTTCTGTCTACGTGTCGCGCATGCAGGACGTCTCATGCTAGGAGCCTGGGTCCCACCTTATCTGTGTGAAACTCGACATCGCGCGATAACCTTCCACCGATGACTTCTCGCGCGATGACTATCCACCGATGTCTCATCCTGGCGGACGACCGATGTCTCTCCCTGGAGGACGACTGATGTCTCTCCCTGGAAGACGACCGATGTGTCCCTCATCCTGGTGATGACCGTCTGTCTCTCGCCCTGGTGATCCCCGCGTGTCTCTCTTCCTGGCGATGCCCGCGTGTCTCTCGCCCTGGCGATGCTTGCATGACTCTCATCCCGGCGATGACTTATGACACATCGCCACGCCTTGTTGAAGGTTCTTCATCCAACTATGTTACGTCCAAGGTATCACCTCCACATGGCTTGGTGACGTCGGTAGCTTCACATTTCCAAGAATAGATCAGCACTACTCCTCGTGCGCCCATGCATGCAACACTAAGGACGATTTCTTATGCTCAAGCATAGAGCTTCGCATGCACAGCGTATCTAAGGCTTAACCCACACCTTGATACGCTGGTTTTTGGAACCCACTATGGTTGATCCAGTATCTTGACCACATACTAAGTGCACTTTCGGCGATCATGTGCACCATAGGTGATTGGCGATCATGTGTACTCTAGGCGACAGGCGATTATGTACCAGAGAACGCGGAGATCGCCTCCGTCTTCAACAACGGCGATCTCGTAGACTTCTAAGCTACACTTTCCTTCCTTTATATTTTAAATAAAAACATACTTAGAATTTACTTAAAACATATCACTTTCATTCCAATAAAATTTTCTAGTTCCTTACAATACAAACTTCAAATGGCGATAGATTTTGATAGAGAAGTTCGATCAAGACGCCTCAAAAATGAAAGTGGCTCGAAACGGCGCGTGGCGTATCTGCAAGTTTTGTCCCGATTCGTCAGTAGTTTGGGGTTTGGGGAAATTTCATTAAGTGAATATTAGGGATACAAACTTCAAATGTCGATAGATTTTGACAGAGAAGTCCGATCAAGACGCCACAAAAATGAAAGTTGCTCGAAACGGGGCGTGGCGTATTTGCATCTTTTGTGCCGATTCGTCAGTAGTTTGGGGTTTGGGGAAACTTCATTTAATGAATATTAGGGAATACAAACTTCACATGGCGATAGATTTTGACAGAGAAGTCCGATCAAGACGCCTCAAAAGTGAAAGTGGCTCGAAAAGGGGCGTGGCGTATCTGCATGTTTGGTGCCGATTCGTCAGTAGTTTGGGGTTTGGGGAAACTTCATTTAGTGAATATTAGGGTATACAAACTTCAAGTGCCGATAGATTTTGATAGAGAAGTCCGATCAAGACGCCTAAAAAATGAAAGTGGCTCGAAAAGGGGCGTGGCGTATCAGCATGTTTGGTGCCGATTCGTCAGTAGTTTGGGGTTTGGGGAAACTTCATTTAGTGAATATTAGGGTATACAAACTTCAAATGGCGATTGATTTTGACAGAGAAGTACGATCAAGACACCTAAAAAATGAAGGTGGCTCGAAACGGGGCGTGGCGTATCTGAATGTTTTGTGTCGATTTGTCCATAGTTTTGGGTTTGGGCAAACTTTATTTATGGAATATTAGGGTATACAAACATCAAATGGCGATTGATTTTGACAAAGAAGTCCGATCAAGACGCCTAAATAATGAAAGTGTTTCGAAACGAGGCGTGGCGTATCTGCATGTTTTTTGTCGTCAATAGTTTGGGGTTTGGGGAAACTTCATTCAGTGAATAATAGGGTATACAAACTTCAAATGGCGATAGATTTTGACAGGGAAGTCCGATCAAGACGCCTCAAAAATGAAAGTGGGTCGAAATGGGGCGTGGCGTATCTGCATGTTTTGTGCCGATTTGTCAGTAGTTTGGGGTTTGGGGAAACTTCATTTATGGAATATTAGGGTATACAAACTTCAAATGGCGATAGATTTTGACAGAGAAGTCCGATGAAGACGCCTCAAAAATGAAAGTGGCTCAAAACGGGGCATGGCGTATTTGCATGATTTGTGCGAATTCGCCAGTAGTTTGTGACTCTAGGAAACTTCATTTAGTGAATATTAGGGTATACAAACTTCAAATGGTCATAGATTTTGACAAATAAGTCTGATCAAGACGCCTCAAATATGAAAGTGGGTCGAAATGCGGCGTGTCGTATCTGCATGATTTGTGCCAATTCGTCAGTAGTTTGGGGTTTTGGGAAACTTCATTTAGTGAATATTAGGGTATACAAACTTCAAATGGAGATAGATTTTTGACAAAGAAGTCCGATCAAGACGCCTAAAAAATGAAAGTGGCTCGAAACGGGGCGTGGCGTATCTGCAAGAATTTTGCCGTCAGTAGTTTGGGGTTTGGGGAAACTTTATTAAGTGAATAATAGGGTATACAAACTTCAAATGGCGATAGATTTTGACAGGGAAGTCCGATCAAGACGCCTCAAAAATGAAAGTGGGTCGAAATGGGGCGTGGCATATCTGCATGTTTTGTGCCGATTTGTCAGTAGTTTGGGGTTTGGGGAAACTTCATTTATGGAATATTAGGGTATACAAACTTCAAATGACGATAGATTTTGACAGAGAAGTCCGATCAAGACGCCTAAAAAATTAAAGTGTCTCGAAACAGGGCGTGGCGTATCTGCATGTTTTTTTGTCGTCAGTAGTTTGGGGTTTGGGGAAACTTCATTCAGTGAATAATAGGGTATAAAAACTTCAAATGGCGATAGATTTTGACAGGGAAGTCCGATCAAGACGCCTCAAAAATGAAAGTGGGTCGAAATGGGGCGTGTCGTATAAGCATGTTTTGTGGCGATTCGTCAGTAGTTTGGAGTTTGGGGAAGCTTCATTTAGTGAATATTAGGGTATAAAAACTTCAAATGGAGATAGATTTTGACAGAGAAGTCCGATCCAGACGCCTAAAAAATGAAAGAGGCTCGATATGGGGCGTGGCGTATCTGCATGTTTTGTGCCGATTCGTCAGTAGTTTGGGGTTTGGGGAAACTTCATTTAGTGAATATTAGGGTATACAAACTTCAAATGGCGATAGATTTTGACAGAGAAGTCTGATCAACACGCCTCAAAAACGAAAGTGGGTCGAAATGGGGCGTGTCGTATCTGCATGTTTTGTGCCAATTCGTCAGTAGTTTGGGGTTTGGGGAAACTTCATTTAGTGAATATAAGGGTATACAACCTTCAAATGGAGATAGATTTTGACAGAGAAGTCCGATCAAGTCGCCTCAAAAATGAAAGTGGCTCGAAACGGGGCATGGCGTATCTGCATGTGTTGTGCCGATTCGTCAGTAGTTAGCGGTTTAGGGAAATTCATTTAGTGAATATTAGGGTATACAAACTTCAAGTGGCGATAGATTTTGACAGAGAAGTCCGATCAAGACGCCTAAAAAATGAAAGTGGCTCGAAACGGGGCGTGGCGTATCTGCATGTTTTGTGCCGATTCGTCAGTAGTTTGGGGTTTGGGGAAACTTCATTTAGTGAATATTAGGGTATACAAACTTCAAATGGCGATTGATTTTGACAGGGAAGTCCGATCAAGACGCCTAAAAATTGAAAGGGGCTCGAAACGGGGCGTGGCGTATCTGAATGTTTTGTGCCGATTTGTCAGTAGTTTAGGGTTTGGGCAAACTTTATTTATGGAATATTAGGGTATACAAACTTCAAATGGCAATTGATTTTGACAAAGAAGTCCGATCAAGTCGCCTAAATAATGAAAGTGGCTCGAAACGGGGCGTGGCGTATCTGCATGTTTTGTGCCGATTCGTCAGTAGTTTGGGGTTTGGGGAAACTTCATTTATGGAATGTTAGGGTATACAAACTTCAAATGGCGATAGATTTTGACAGAGAAGTCCGATCAAGACGCCTCAAAAATGAAAGTGGCTCGAAACGGGGCGTGGCGTATCTGCATGTTTTTTGTCGTCAGTAGTTTGGGGTTTGGGGAAACTTCATTCAGTGAATAATAGGGTACACAAACTTCAAATGGCGATAGATTTTGACAGGGAAGTCCGATCAAGACGGCTCAAAAATGAAAGTGGGTCGAAATGGGGCGTGGGGTATCTGCATGTTTTGTGCCAATTCGTCAGTAGTTTGGAGTTTGGGGAAACTTCATTAAGTGAATATTAGGGTATACAAACTTAAAATGGCGATAGATTTTGATAGAGAAGTCCGATGAAGACGCCTAAAAAATTAAAGTGGGTCGAAATGGGGCGTGTCGTATAAGCATGTTTTGTGGCGATTCGTCAGTAGTTTGGGGTTTGGGGAAACTTCATTTAGTGAATATAAGGGTATACAAGCTTCAAATGGTGATAGATTTTGATAGAGAAGTCCGATTAAGACGCCTCAAAATTGAAATTGGCTCGAAACAGGGCGTGGCATATCTGCATGTTTTGTGCCGAGTCGTCAGTAGTTTGGGGTTTGGGAAAACTTTATTTAGTGAATATTAGGGAATACAAACTTAAAATGGCGATAGATTTTGATAGAGAAGTCCGATCAAGACGCTTGAAAAATGAAAGTGGCTCGAAACGGGGCGTGGCGTATCTCCATGTTTTGTTCCGATTCGTCAATACTTTGGGGTTTGGGGAAACTTCATTTAGTGAATATTAGGGTATACAAAACTCAAATGGCGATGGATTTTGACAGGGAAGTCCGATGAAGACGCCTAAAAAATGAAAGTGGCTCAAAATGGGGCATGGCGTATCTGCATGTTTTGTGCCAATTCGTCAGTAGTTTGAGACTTTGGGAAACTTCATTTAGTCAATATTAGGGTATACAAACTTCAAATGGCGATAGATTTTGACAGAGAAGTCCGATCAAGACGCCTGAAAAATGAAAGTGGCTCGAAACGGGGCGTGGCATATCTGTATGTTTTTTACCGATTCGTCAGTAGTTTGTGGTTTGGGGAAACTTTATTTAGGAAATAATAGGGTATACAAACTTTAAATGGCGATAGATGTTGATAGAAAAGTGCGATCAAGATGCCTCAAAAATGGAAATGGCTCGAAAGGGGGCGTGGCGTATCTGCATGTTTTGTGCCGAGTCGTCAGTAGTTTGGGGTTTGGGAAAACTTTAATTAGTGAATATTAGGGTATAGAAACTTCAAATGGCGATTGATTTTGACAGAGAAGTCCGATCAGGACGCCTAAAAAATGAGAGTGGCTCGAAACGGGGGGTGGCTTATCGGCATGTTTTGTGCCGATTCGTCAGTAGTTTGGGGTTTGGGGAAACTTCTTTTGGTGAATATTAGGGTATACAAACTTCAAATGGCGATAGATGTTGACAGAGAAGTCCGATCAAGATGCCCGAAAAATGAAAGTGGCTCGAAACGGGGCGTGGCGTATCTGTATGTGTTGTGCCGATTTCTCAGCAGTTTGGGGTTTGGGGAAACTTCATTTAGTGAATATTAGGGTATACAAATTTCAAATGGCGATATATGTTGACAGAGAAGTCCGATCACGATGCCTAAAAATTGAAAGTGGCTCGAAACGGGGCGTGGCGTATCTGCATGTTTTGTGCCGATTCGTCAGTAGTTTGGGGTTTGGGGAAACTTCATTTAGTGAATATTAGGGTATACAAACTTCAAATGGCGATAGATTTTGACAGAGAAGTCCGCTCAAGACGCCTAAAAAATGAAAGTGGCTCGAAACGGGGCGTGGCGTATCTCCATGTTTTGTGCCGATTCGTCAGTAGTTTGGGGTTTGGGGAAACTTCATTTAGTGAATATTAGGGTATACAAACTTCAAATGGCGATGGGTTTTGACAGAGAAGTCCGATCAAGACGCCTAAAAAATGAAAGTGGCTCGAAATGGGGGGTGGTGTATCTACATGTTTTGTGCCGATTCGTCAGTAGTTTGGTGTTTTGGGAAACTTCATTTAGCGAATATTAGGGTATACAAACTTCTAATGGCGATAGATTTTGACAGAGAAGTCCGATCAGGACGCCTAAAAAATGAAAGTGGCTCGAAATGGGGCGTGGCGTATCTGCATGTTTTGTGCCGATTCGTCAGTAGTTTGGGGTTTGGGGAAACTTCATATATGGAATATTTCGGTATTCAAACTTCAAATGGCGATAGATTTTGACAGAGAAGTCTGATCAAGATGCCTCAAAAATGAAAGTGGGTCGAAACAGGGCATGGCATATCTGCATGTTTTGTGCCGATTCGTCAGTAGTTTGGGGTTTTGGGAAACTTCATTTAGTGAATATTAGGGTATACAAACTTCAAATGGCGATAGATGTTGACAGAGAAGTCCGATCAAGATGCATCAAAAATGAAAGTTGCTCGAAACGGGGCGTGGTGTATCTGTATGTGTTGTGCCGATTTCTCAGTAGTTTGGGGTTTGGGGAAAATTTCATTTAGTGAATATTAGGGTATACAAACTTCAAATGGCGATAGATTTTGACAGAGAAATCCGATCAAGACGCCTCAAAAAATGAAAGTGGCTCGACACGGGGCGTGGCGTATCTGCATGTTTTGTGCCGATTTGTCAGTAGTTTGGGGTTTCGGGAAATTTCATTTAGTGAATATTACGGTATACAAACTTCAAATGGGGATATATTTTGACAGAGAAGTCCGATCAGACGCCTAAAAAATTAAAGTGGCTCGAAACGGGGCGTGTTGTATCTGCATGTTTTGTGCCGATTCGTCAGTAGTTTGGGGTTTGGGGAAACTTCATTTAGTGAATAATAGGGTATACAAACTTCAAATGGCGATAGATTTTGACAGAGAAGTCCGATCAAGACGCCTCAAAAATGAAAGTGGCTCGAAATGGGGCGTGGCGTATCTGCATGTTTTGTGCCGATTCGTCAGTAGTTTGGGGTTTGGCGAAACTTCATTTAGTGAATATTAGGGTATACAAACTTCAAATGGCGATAGATTTTGACATAGAAGTCCGATCAAGACGCCTCAAAAATGAAAGTGGCTCGAAACTTGGCGTTGCGTATCTGCTAGTTTTGTGCCGATTCGTCAGTAGTTTGGGGTTTGGGGAAACTTCATTTAGTGAATATTAGGGTATACACACTTCAAAAGGCGATAGCTTTTAACAGAGAAGTCCGGTCAAGACGCGTAAAAAATGATAGTCGCTCGAAACGTGGGGTGGCATATCTGCATGTTTTGTGCTGATTCGTCAGTAGTTTGGGGTTTGGGGAAACTTCATATATGGAATATTAGGGTATTCAAACTTCAAATGGCGATAGATTTTGACAGAGAAGTCCGATAAATATGCCTAAAAAAGGAAAGTGGCTCGAAACGGGGCGTGGCGTATTTGCATGTTTTGTGCCGAATCGGCAGTAGTTTGGGGTTTGGGGAAACTTCATATATGGAATATTACGGTGTTCAAACTTCAAATGGCGATAGATTTTGACAGAGAAGTCCGATCAAGACGCCTAAAAAATGAAAGTTGCTCGAAACGGGGCATGGCGTATCTGCATGTTTTGTGCCGATTCGTCAGTAGTTTGGGGTTTGGGGAAACTTCATTTAGTGAATATTAGGGTATACAAACCCCAAATGGCGATGGATTTTGACAGAGAAATCCGATCAAGACGCCTAAAAAATGAAAGTGGCTCAAAACGAGGCATGGCGTATCTGCATGTTTTGTAACAATTCATCAGTAGTTTGTGACTCTGGGAAACTTCATTTAGTGAATATTCTGGTATACAAACTTCAAATGGCAATAGATTTTGACAGAGAAGTCCGATCAAGACGCCTAAAAAATGAAAGTGGCTCGAAACGGGGCGTGGCGTATCTGCATGTTTTGTGCCGATTCGTCAGTAGTTTGGGGTTTGGGGAAACTTCATATATGGAATATTACGGTATTCAAACTTCAAATGGCGATAGATTTTGACAGAGAAGTTGTAAGGACCTAGAAAATTTTATTGGAATGAAATTGATATATTTTAAGTGAATTCTAAGTATGTTTTTATTTAAAATATAAAGGAAGAAAAGTGTAGCTTAGAAGTCTACGAGGTCGCTGTTGTTGAAGACGGAGGCGATCTCCGACTTCTCTGGCACATAATCGCCTGTCGCCTAGAGTACACATGATCGCCAATCGCCTATGGTGTACATGATCGCCGAAAGTGCACTTAGTATGTGGTCACGATACTGGATCAACCATAGTGGGTTCCAAAAACCACGCGTATCAAGGTGTGGGTTAAGCCTTAGATACGCTGTGCATGCGAAGCTCTATGCTTGAGCATAAGAAATCGTCCTTAGTGTTGCATCCATGGGCGCACGAGGAGTAGTGCTGATCTATTCTTGGAAATGTGAAGCTACCGACGTCACCAAGCCATGTGGAGGTGATGCCTTGGACGTAACATAGTGGGATGAAGAACCTTCAGCAAGGCGTGGCGATGTGTCATAAGTCATCGCCAGGCGAGAGACACGCGGGCATCGCCAGGGCAAGAGAGACGCGGGCATCGCCAGGGCGAGAGAGACGCGGGGATCGCCAGGGCGAGAGACAGACGGTCATCGCCAGGATGAGGGACACATCGGTCGACTTCCAGGGAGAGACATCGGTCGTCTTCCAGGGAGAGACATCGGTCGTCCGCCAGGATGAGACATCGCTGGATAGTCATCGCGCGAGAGGTCATTGGTGGAAGGTTATCGCGCGATGTCGTGTTTGACACAGATAAGGTGGGACCTAGGCTCCCAGCATGAGACGTCTTGCATGCGCGACACGTAGACAGAAAGGGTGTTTCAGAATAGTTAGCGTCAGAGAGTTGGTATGCGCAGAAACCCACGTGGTCATACTGTTCAAGGAAGTGTGCACGCAAGCCTTCCTGCAGAGTGGGTGGTGGCAGCGGCATTTCTGGGCAAGTTGGTTTAGATTCAAAACTCACTCCTGAGAGGCAGTGGACGTTGCTATGGTTCGAGAGTGATTGAGAGAGTTAGCTTTGGTTCCCTGTTTCTTTCCTCTCCTTCTCCCTGCGTTCATACGTCCTAGCGAACCAGTTGGCTATCGGCGACTACCATAGAGCACCTGGGAGGTTCTCTGTAAGTTCTCCAAACCGGACGCTAAAACAGAGTAAGTCGTTTCTGATGGAAGAGGGCCAAGCACAACCTTCCATGAAAGGCAAGAGCCAAGTCAAGAGCGTCTAAGACCAAGCTAGGAGCGTCTAAGACAAGCTAGGAGGGTCTAGGACGAGAAGGCCAAGCTAGAAGCGTCTAGGACAAGAAGACTTGGATCAAAGCTATGAATGGGAGAGTGGCATACTAGCACATATTCCGTGAAGGCCCATCAAATGTAGTTTAGCTTTAATTGGGGTGTAAATAGCATAGCCATGTGGACAAATGTTTATTTTTCTGCACATTAGAATTAAGGAGAAGTTAACCTTCCCACTATTCTAGAAAGCCCATGGAGGGGGTGAACTTACAAACTAGACACACCCCTCCCCATGTGCTCACACTTTCCATGTGGCCCATGTGCTTCACATTTACATTTCATTTGGCTAGCATTAGGGTTGCATTATGGTCCTCCTTAGCCTATAAAAGGAGGAGCCTACACCTTGTATTTTCAAGTTTATTTGAGTAATGTTATGCTGCCATTTTTTGTGCACAAGCTTTACTCCTCCTAGAAATCTAGGCTATAAACTTCAATCCTTTCACCTTCTCCCTTGAGCTGGCCGAACCACTCAACCCATACTCACCATGCACCTTCAAGACCAACACAACTCCTAGGAGGGTCTTGTTTCACTCATCCATTGCTTCCGTTCCATCTATTTCTACTTTGATTCAAGAAGAACACATGAAAATGCCATCAGTTTCGCTTTGTTCTTCGAGTCGATCCTGCACTTGAGAGGGTTGCCTCTGCATAGGCGTTGCATGCAGCTCTCTTGGCTTCAGGAATCGCCTCTGTTAACGTAGAAATGAGTGGTATAGCTAGTTTTGTGACTAAGACTCCATGGTGCAGGTTAAGGCGTCCTTGAATCTCGTTGGGTTGGAGCTCTTAGTGAAGTTTACACTAGTCCAGGTAAGGGAAGCTAGCATTTTCGTTTATAAAAACTTTAGGCGAGTAGGTTCTGAAGTGAGGGCAACGTGGTCGCCGGTTTCATATTCTATTTCACGATACTCTGTTTTTATGTGTGGGGCGACGTGATCGCCGGCTTTAATGTGGATTTCGAACTCCCCTATTTTAGTGTTGTTTGAAACTGTTTGAGATTGAAATGTTAAATGCATGTGATATTCAAAAATCTGAACCTTGGAATGATTGTTTCTGTGATTGGGATTGTTTAAGAAAAGATTCAAAATATTATATGATGGAATTGTGATTTTACGTGTTGTATGATGCATTGAATGTTGTGAATGTGGGATCAAGGCATAGTATTTTCAGGAAAGAAAATACCGTGTAAGATCGTGTGTAATGTGCATTGACTAGGGACTTGTCTAGAAGGAGATATCCTGACTCTACTGATATAATGGAATCACATAGATGAAGTTAATCAGTTGTTGAGAGTCGAAGGAGGTTCATATGTATGGGTAAGTTGTTTGAAAGATAACTGACTTGACCTGTTATATGAATTAACCCTGTCATACCGGGAGAATGATGATATTGAGATTATGTATGCGCATGGCTGTGTGGATTTCACAGCGACCCTGTGTGGATTTCACAGTGGTGTGGTATGACAGGTGCAGATCTCTGAGTCTGAGTCAACGCACGAGTCTTCCGAAAGTAGAGTCATGTGTCTATATGTTATGAGTCAGTGGAAAGTCTGACGTGTGAACCATGAGTATTGAATGTATTGAATAGACACTTGATGAGTTTGTGGAATATGGGCATGTTGATGGTTGAAATTGATATAGATTATGAATGGTGTGAAGATTTATGCTTTCTATTGATATAAAGCTTCATTTTTAAAGTTTTTAGAAAATATCTAGCTTACCCTTTGTTTTGTATCGTGGTTGTTTTTCTTAAACCTGTGATGATCGTGTATATTTGCACGGGAGCAGATGAGGTTATAGGTAGTAGAGCTCCTCAGTGAGCACTTTCTGGAGGAGGAGATCGTCGGTTTTGAATGCTGTGGTTTTTGTTTTATTTTGAAAACTCCTGTATGGAGATGTATTAAAACTTCCTCGAAAAGGGATATTATTTTGAGTCACATTTGTATTAATGGATGAATTATATTATGTATACATCTATGTTAAATTTTGATATTATTGTTTCACCTTTATTTCATTATATAAAAATGACCAATTTTTTGAGGGTGGTTACATTAATGGTATCAGAGCAGTTCGTCCTTAGGATGACCTAAGGAGAGTGGGTTCATTGTGTTTCTTCTGCTATTGGAGTCTTAATCAAAGCTATAGTGAAAGGTTTTCAAATGTTTTTTGATTGAAATCTTGTTTGTGCTTTAGTAGATATAGGCTCTAAATGAAAAATTTTAGTATTAAGAGGGAAAGGATCTTGATAAAGTAGTGAGGGTGCACACTCATAACTGAATCGAGATGTTCTCAATCTTAATTCTAAAAGTTTGATGTTGAGCATATATCCACTTCTGGTGTGTTTTTTCCCAATTATTAAGTGTGGTGATATTTGATTTATAGTTTTGTACCCATGACTGTTCGGTGTTATGCTTTCTATTTTCAGCATTATGATTCTGTTGATGAACTCAAATTCTAAATGACTTTGAGATGCTGACCTTTGTAAGGTCTAGATGTTACCTCCTGAATGAATTGATTTCTTATCGATCTCATTCTTGTAGTTGTAGGGAATATAGAAACCAATAGTTTCAAAATCTGAAACGGAGGAAGATGGCTCGTAGACCTCCTACCCCTCCCCAACCTTCTTCGGAAATGAGCCAGATTGCCAAGGCTATTGAGATGATGGCAACTGCCATCCAACAACAGAATGCAACAATGGCTCAGAATCATCAAGCTGCAATGCACCATTGGGAAACTGCTCGGTCGGCTGAAACAGCTTCCCACGTCGGTCAGCCTCAAGAACAGATGGGACTGACCGAGTTCATGAGGCACAACCCACCCAAGTTCAGTGGGAATGCTACCCCTGATCAAGCAGATCAGTGGGTCAGGGAGTTGGAGAAAATCTTTAGGGCGACCTCCTGCCCTGAAGAGAAGAAATTGGTGTTCGCCACCTATCTGCTATCTGGAGAAGCAGAGTTCTGGTGGATGGGAGCTTAGCAGATGATGGAAGCCAGAGCTGAAGTGTTAGAGTGGGAGAGCTTCAGGGTGAGATTTCTGGAAAAATACTTCCCAGATAGTGCAAGGTTTGCGAAGGAAGCAGAATTCCTCAGATTGGAGCAGGGGGAGATGTCAGTGAATGCTTATGCTGCTCGGTTTGAGTACCTCGCCCTATTCTATACCCAGGCGACCTCTGAGGCTTGGAGGTGTAGGAAGTTTGAAGAAGGACTAAAGCATGGGCTGAAGAGGACCATAGCCCCTATGTGCATCAGGGAATTTCACGCCTTAGTAGAGAAGGCAAAGATGGTGGAGACTCTGGAAAAGGGTGATTCTCGGGTGATCAGGTCACACCCAGGGGGTTCTTCCAGTGGGAAGGCCAAGGTGCAGCACCCACAAAGCAAGCCTTATGCGAGACCTCCACCACATCGGGCAGGAGTAGCACCACTCCAGTTTCAGCAACAACAACCATGGAAACCCAAATGTTTCCATTGTGGTGGACCACACACATCCAATGTGTGCTTCAAGAGGAATTCAGAGAGAAGGTATTACACCTGCCAAAAGACGGGGCACGTTGCTAGAGAGTGCCCTAACAGGAATGGGGCGACTCAACCCAGTGGTTCTCAGCAGTTGAGGAATGAAGGCCGCAGACCTCAGGCAACAGGGAGAGTGTTTGCCATGACAGGAGCAGAGGCGTCTCAGTCAGGTAACCTAGTGCAAGGTGTTTGTTTTATAGCTGGTAGAGGTGTAAAAGCCTTGTTTGATTCTGGAGCGACACACTCCTTTGTGTCAAGCCTGTGTGTAGCCGAGTTGGTCCTTCTAGTGAAGGAGTTATCGTTTGAACTGTTGGTCTCTACACCTGCGTCAGGACAGGTGTTGACCTCTACAGTTTGCTCTGAATGTCCAGTGATAGTAGAGGGACGCAAGTTCAAAGTAAACTTGATCTGCCTACCTCTTCAAGACCTGCATGTTATCCTGGGAATGGAATGGCTATCTGCCAATCACGTTCTCATAGACTGCGGTAGTCAGAAAATAGCGTTTCCAGACCTCCAAGAGTCAGATGTGATATCTGCTCAGCATGGGTGGTCGGAGTTGGAAAAAGGGACGAGGTGCTTCGTGATCCTAGCTCGGTTGGAAGTGAAGAATGAAGAGGACGTAAGTAGGATACATGTGGTGAAAGATTTCATGGATGTATTTCTAGAAGAAATACCTGGATTACCTCCTAAGAGAGAAGTGGAATTCTCTATTGATTTGGTACCTGGAGCTGGACCAGTGTCAATGGCACCTTACAGGATGGCTCCAGCCGAGTTGGTAGAACTAAAGAAGCAAGTGGAAGAGTTGGGTGAGAAACAATTCCTCAGACCCAGTGTATCTCCATGGGGGGCTCCAGTGCTTCTAGTTAAGAAAAAGGATGGAGGGTCTCGGCTGTGTATAGATTACAGGTAGTTGAACAAGTTGACCATCAAGAACAAGTATCCTCTACCTAGAATTGATGATTTGATGGATCAATTACATGGGGCCTCGGTGTTCTCAAAGATTGATCTGAGATCGGGGTACAACCAAATTTTGGTAAAAGCTGAAGATGTTCAAAAGACAGCATTTAGGTCTCGGTATGGGCACTATGAGTATGTGGTGATGCTGTTTGGAGTAACAAACGTTCCAGCTCTATTCATGGATTTCATTAATAGAATTTTTCGTCCTTTCTTGGATAAGTTTGTGGTAGTCTTCATAGACGACATACTCATTTATTCAAGGAGCGAGGAAGAACATGAAGAACATCTGAAGACAGTATTGGAGATCCTGAGGGAGAAGCAATTATATGCCAAGTTCTCTAAGTGTGAGTTCTGGTTGAAGGAAGTCAACTTCTTAGGACATGTAATATCTACCCAGGGGATCTCGGTGGATCCAGCCAAAGTGGAGGCAGTGCTTCAGTGGGAACGTCCTAAGACAGTTACTGAGATAAGGAGTTTTGTGGGTTTAGCAGGCTACTATCGGAGGTTCATTGAAGATTTTTCCAAGGTAGTAGCTCCTTTGACTCAGTTAACTCGCAAAGATCAACCTTTTGCTTGGACTGAAAAGTGTGAGCAGAGTTTCATGGGGCTGAAGAAGAGGTTGACTAGCGCCCCAGTGTTAGTGATCCCGGATGTGGGAAATCCTTTTCATGTTTACTGTGATGCTTCACATCAAGGTTTGGGATGTGTGTTGATGCAAGAGAAAAGAGTGGTTGCATATGCTTCAAGGCAACTCAAAGTTCACGAGAGGAACTATCCTACCCATGACTTGGAGTTGGCGGCTGTGGTGTTTGCCTTGAAGATTTGGAGGCATTATTTGTATGGAGCTCGGTTTCAGGTGTTCAGTGACCATAAAAGCCTGAAATATCTGTTTGATCAGAAGGAGTTAAATATGAGACAAAGAAGATGGATGGAGTTCCTAAAAGATTATGACTTCGAACTGATATATCATCCAGGGAAGGCCAATGTAGTGGCAGATGCCTTGAGTAGGAAATCAATACAAGTATCAACCATGATGATTGAAGAACAGAAATTGATTGAGCAGTTTAGAGATTTAAACTTTGGAGTGGAATTTCATGTAAATCATATTAGTTGTAGTAAGTTAACTATAACTAATGATTTCATTGGAATGATAAAGGATAAGCAATTAGAGGATCCTAGCCTGAAGCGTATTGTAGAATTACTAGGCACCGATCAGGCTAAAGACTTTGTGATGGGCGATGATGGGATCTTGAGATTTAATGGCAGAATTTGCATACCTGCAAATGAAGAGTTGAAGAAGATGATCCTAGAGGAAGGTCACCGGAGTCGCCTTAGCCTACATCCAGGCATGAACAAGATGTACCATGACTTGAAGGAGTCATTTTGGTGGTCGGGCATGAAGAGAGACATTGCCCAGTACGTTACTACCTGCTTGACATGTCAGAAGGCAAAGGTAGAGCATCAAAGACCTGGCGGTTTGTTGCAGCAATTGGATATCCCTGAATGGAAATGGGACAACATCGCCATGGATTTTGTTACCCATTTACCCAGATCGGTAAAGGGTCATGATGCAATCTGGGTCATCATTGATCGACTTACGAAGAGTGCTCACTTTCTTCCAGTGAATATGAGGATGCCTATGGCCAAGTTGGCACAGCTGTACATCAGAGAAATTGTGAGGTTCCATGGAGTGCCTTCCAGCATTGTTTCGGATAGAGATCCCAGGTTCACTTCACGGTTTTGGCCGACCTTACAAGATTGCTTGGGAACTAAGTTAAGGATGAGCTCTGCATATCATCCTCAAACCGATGGACAGTCTGAGAGAACGATCCTGTCCTTGGAAGATCTGCTGAGGACGTGTGTCTTGGATCAATTGGGAAGCTGGGATGAGATGTTGCCGCTGGTGGAGTTCACTTATAATAACAGCTACCATGCCAGTATTGGGATGGCACCATATGTAGCCTTGTATGGGAGGAAATGCAGAACTCCTTTGTGTTGGTACCAGGAGGGCGAAGCAGTTTTGGTTGGACCAGAGTTGATTCAGCAGACGACCGAGAAGGTGAAACAGATACAAGGCAGAATGAAAGCCTCTCAAAGCCGGCAGAAATCCTATGCAGATCAGAGGAGAAAAACTTTGGAGTTTGCTGCTGGGGAGCATGTGTTTATGAGAGTGACGCCAACCAAGGGTGTAGGACGAGCTATCAGATCAAGGAAGCTGTCTCCTAAGTTTGTTGGACCATATCAGATCTTAAGGAGGATCGGTCCAGTGGCTTATGAAATCGCCCTACCTCCCCAATTAGCAAATCTGCATAATGTCTTTCACGTGTCACAGCTAAGGAAGTATCTTGCAGACCCTAGTCACGTGTTGGAAGTGGACGATGTGCAGATCAGGGATGACTTGTCGTTTGAAGCGAAACCAGTCAGGATTGATGATTAGCAGAGTAAGCAGCTCAGAGGCAAGACCATCAACATGGTGAAAGTAGTGTGGGATGACAGATCGGGTGATTCAACTTGGGAATTAGAGGAAACCATGAGAGAAGCCTATCCAAACCTCTTTTTCTTGTAATTCAATTTTCGAGGACGAAAATTTTTCTTGTTGGGGATAATGTAAGGACCTAGAAAATTTTATTGGAATGAAAGTGATATATTTTAAGTGAATTCTAAGTATGTTTTTATTTAAAATATAAAGGAAGAAAAGTGTAGCTTAGAAGTCTACGAGATCGCCGTTGTTGAAGACGGAGGCGATCTCCGACTTCTCTGGCACATAATCGCCTGTCACCTAGAGTACATATGATCGCCAATCGCCTATGGTGTACATGATCGCCGAAAGTGCACTTAGTATGTGGTCACGATACTGGATCAACCATAGTGGGTTCCAAAAACCACGCGTATCAAGGTGTGGGTTAAGCCTTAGATACGCTGTGCATGCGAAGCTCTATGCTTGAGCATAAGAAATCGTCCTTAGTGTTGCATGCATGGGCGCACGAGGAGTAGTGCTGATCTATTCTTGGAAATGTGAAGCTACCGACGTCACCAAGCCATGTGGAGGTGATGCCTTGGACGTAACATAGTGGGATGAAGAACCTTCAGCAAGGCGTGGCGATGTGTCATAAGTCATCGCAAGGCGAGAGACACGCGGGCATCGCCAGGGCGAGAGAGACGCGGGGATCGCCAGGGCGAGAGACAGACGGTCATCGCCAGAATGAGGGACACATCGGTCATCTTCCAGGGAGAGACATCGGTCGTCTTCCAGGGAGAGACATCGGTCGTCCGCCAGGATGAGACATCGGTGGATAGTCATCGCGCGAGAGGTCATCAGTGGAAGGTTATCGCGCGATGTCGTGTTTGACACAGATAAGGTGGGACCCAGGCTCCCAGCATGAGACGTCCTGCATGCGTGACACGTAGACAGAAAGGGTGTTTTAGAATAGTTAGCGTCAGAGAGTTGGTAAGCGCAGAAACCCACGTGGTCATACTGTTCAAGGAAGTGTGCACGCAAGCCTTCCTGCAGAGTGGGTGGTGGCAGCGGCATTTCTGGGCAAGTTGGTTTAGATTCAAAACTCACTCCTGAGAGGCAGTGGACGTTGCTGTGGTTCGAGAGTGATTGAGAGAGTTAGCTTTGGTTCCCTGTTTCTTTCCTCTCCTTCTCCCTACGTTCATACGTCCTAGCGAACCAGTTGGCTATCGGCGACTACCATAGAGCACCTGGGAGGTTCTCTGCAAGTTCTCCAAACCGAACGCTAAAACAGAGTAAGTCGTTTCGCTCTGTTCTTCGAGTCGATCCTGCACTTGAGAGGGTTGCCTCTGTAAGGACCTGTAAAATTAAATTGGAATAAAAGGAATATATTTTAAATGAATTCTAAGTATGTTTTTATTTAAAATAAAAAGGAAGGAAAGTGTAGCTTAGAAGACTATGAGATCGCCTGGTTAGTACATAATCGCCTGTCGCCTAGACTACACATGAATGCCAATCGCCTGTAGTGTACATGATCGCCAAAAAGGGGCACATCGCCGAGTATTCGAGAAGACTTAGTAAGTAATTAGTATGTGGTCTAATTACAGAAGATGAGTTATATAGAAGATAGGTAGCATATCTGCCACCATGAGTAGGGTGGACTGTGATACCCAAAGTTAACCAGCACACCATGTTGAAGGTGGAAGTCTTTGGTGTGCTTGGTGTGGAGCTGGAGAGGGGGAAGCTTTGACATTTTGGTCGAGGTACTGGATCAACCATAGTGGGTTCCAAAAACCACGCGTATCGAGGTGTGGGTTAAGCCTTAGATACGCTGTGCATGCGAAACTCTATGCTTGAGCATAAGAGATCGTCCTTAAGTGTGGCACGCGTGGGTGCACGAGGAGTAGTGCTGATCTATTCTTGGAAATGTGAAGCTACCAACATCACTAAGCCATGTGGAGATGATAACTTGGTTGTAACATAGTGGGTTGAAGAACCTTCAGCAAGGCGTGGCGATGTGGCACAAGTCATCGCCGGGATGAGAGGCGCACAAGTCATCGCCGGGATGAGAGGCGCATAAGTCATCGCCGGGATGAGAGGCGCACAAGTCATCGCCGGTGTGAGAGGCGTATAGGTCATCGCCGAGATGAGAGGCATCGATCGTCGCCGGTATGAGAGGCACATCAGGCATCGGTGGGTGGAGGATAGTCATCGCGCGGTTCCCTGCTAAGAGTGTTAAAGTGGGACCCAGGCTCACAGTGAAAACGCTCTGCATGCGCAACACGTAGACAAAAAGGGGTGTTTCAAAATAGTTGGCATCAGAGAGTTGGTATGCGCAGAGACACACGTGGCCATACTGTTCAAGGAAGTGTGCACGCAAGCTTTCCTGCAGAGTGGGTGGTGGCAGCGGCAATTGTGGACAAGTTGGTTTAGATTCAAAAATTCACTTCGGAGAGGCAAAGAACGTTGCTGTGGTTCAAGAGTGACAGAGTGAGTTTACCTTCATCCTTCTCTTTTCTCTCCTTCGCGCTGCGATTCAGGCATCCTCAAGCACCAGTACGACGAGCGACGACTGCCCTTGGACTTCTGGGAAGTTCTCTGCGAGTTTTCCGATCAGGACGCTAAAACAGAGTTCGGGTATCCTTAAGTTTGGTGGGTTAGAGCTCGTAGTGAGATTTTACGCAAGTCCAGGTAAGGGAAGCTAGCCTTATTTCCAACGAAAACCTTAAGTTAGATGATTTTGATGATGGGGCGACGTGGTCGCCGATTTTCAACTGTTATTGCATAATCCCATGTTTTTGGATGTGATCACCGGTTTTAATGTTGTTTTCGAACTCCCCTGTTTTAGTGTCGCTTTGAACTTGTTGAGATTGAAATGAAAAATGTATATGCTATTCGAAAACCTGAACGGTGGTATGCTTGTTTCTGGTGAGTGGGGTTGTTTAAGAAAAGATTCAAAGTATTCTATGATGGAATTGTTCTTTATGTGTGGTATGATGTATGGAATGTGGTGAATGTGGGATCAAGGCATAGTATTTTCAGGAAAGAAAATAACGTGTAAGATCGTGTAGAGTGTGCATTGACCGGTGATTTCTATAATGAGATATCCTGACTCTCCTGATATAATGGAATCATATAGATGAAGTTATTCAGGCGTTGAGAGTCGAAGGAGGTTCATATGTATGGGTGAGTTGTTTGAAAGAGAACGAGCTTGACCCGTTGTATGGATTAACCCTGTCATGCTAGGATAGTGATGATATTGAGATTCATTTATACGCTTGTGAATGTGTGTGATTTCACAGCGACCCTGTGAATGTGTGTGATTTCACAGTGGTGCAGTATGACAGGTGCAGATCTCTGAGTCTAGTCAATGCACGTGTCTTCCGGAAGTAGTGTCAAGTGTCTATGTGTGATGAGTCAGTGGAAGTCTGACGTGAGAAATGAGAAACATTGAAATTGATAGACACTTGATGGATTATGTGAATTGAACGACTCTTGAGGAAATTGTGAAATATGTGATTACTTGATGGTCATGTGAAGGGAATGAGAAAGTTGATGGTTTTTACGTGGGTGTCTTAAATTTGTTTTATCTTGATTTTAAAGTTTCATATCTAAATTCTCTTTAAAATATCTAGCTTACCCTGTGTTTTGTTTTGTGTTTTGTTTTCTTAAACCTGTGATGATCGTGTATAATTTACACGGGAGCAGATGATGTTGCAGGAAGTAGAGCTCCTCAGTGAGTGGTCGCCGGAAGCAGATCGCCTGTTTTCTGTTTCTGTTAGGAGATCGCCTGTTTTCTATTTTGCTGTATTTTGTTTAAGTTTTGGAAACTAACTGGATATGTATTAAACTCCCTGTGAGGAGAAATTTCATTACATATATATATATATATATATATATATATATATATATATGTTCACTTCGATATTATTGTTTTACTTTTATTTCATTATATAAATATGAAAAGGATTTGGCGGGATGTTACAGCCTCTGCATAGGCGTTGCATGCAGCTATCTTGGCTTCAGGAATTGCCTCTGTTAACGTAGAAATGAGTGGTATAGCTAGTTTTGTGACTAAGACTCCATGGTGCAGGTTAAGGCGTCCTTGAATCTCGTTGGGTTGGAGCTCTTAGTGAAGTTTACGCTAGTCCAGGTAAGGGAAGCTAGCATTTTTGTTTATAAAAACTTTAGGCGAGTAGGTTCTGAAGTGAGGGCAACGTGGTCGCCGGTTTCATATTCTATTTCACGATACTCTGTTTTTATGTGTGGGGCGACGTGATCGCCGGTTTTAATGTGGATTTCGAACTCCCCTGTTTTAGTGTCATTTGAAACTGTTTGAGATTGAAATGTGAAATGCATGTGATATTCGAAAATCTGAACCTTGGAATGATTGTTTCTGTGATTGGGATTGTTTAAGAAAAGATTCAAAATATTATATGATGGAATTGTGCTTTTACGTGTTGTATGATGCATTGAATGTTGTGAATGTGGGATCAAGGCATAGTATTTTCAGGAAAGAAAATACCGTGTACGATCGTGTGTAATGTTCATTGACTAGGGACTTGTCTAGAAGGAGATATCCTGACTCTACTGATATAATGGAATCACATAGATGAAGTTAATCAGTTGTTGAGAGTCGAAGGAGGTTCATATGTATGGGTAAGTTGTTTGAAAGATAACTGACTTGACCTGTTATATGAATTAACCCTGTCATACCGGGAGAGTGATGATATTGAGATTATGTATGCGCATGGCTGTGTGGATTTCACAGCGACCGTGTGTGGATTTCACAGTGGTGTGGTATGACAGGTGCAGATCTCTGAGTCTGAGTCAACGCACGAGTCTTCCGGAAGTAGAGTCATGTGTCTATATGTTATGAGTCAGTGGAAAGTCTGACGTGTGAACCATGAGTATTGAATGTATTGAATACACACTTGACGAGTTTGTGGAATATGGGGATGTTGATGGTTGAAATTGATATAGATTATGAATGGTGTGAAGATTTATGCTTTTTATTGATATAAAGCTTCATTTTTAAAGTTTTTAGAAAATATCTAGCTTACCCTTTGTTTTGTATCGTGGTTGTTTTTCTTAAACCTGTGATGATCGTGTATATTTGCACGGGAGCAGATGAGGTTGCAGGTAGTAGAGCTCCTGAGTGAGCACTTTCTGGAGGAGGAGATCGCCGATTTTGAATGCTGTGGTTTTTGTTTTATTTTGAAAACTCCTGTATGGAGATGTATTAAAACTTCCTCGAAAAGGGATATTATTTTGAGGCATATTTGTATTAATGGATGAATTATATTATGTATACATCTATGTTAAATTTTGATATTATTGTTTCACCTTTATTTCATTATATAAAAATGACCAAGTTTTTGAGGGGCGTTACAGAAGTCCGATCAAGACGCGTAAAAAATGAAAGTGGCTCGAAACGGGGCGTGGCGTATTTGAATGTTTTGTGCCGATTCGTCAGTAGTTTGGGGTTTGGGGAAACTTCATTTAGTGAATATTAGGGTATACAATGTAACATCCCGCCAAATCCTTTTCATATTTATATAATGAAATAAAGGTAAAAGAATAATATCGAAGTGAACATATATATATATATATATATATATATATATATATATATATATATATATATATATATAATGAAATTTCTCCTCACAGGGAGTTTAATACATATCCAGTCAGTTTTCCAAACTTAAACAAAATACAGGAAAATAGAAAAACAGGCGATCTCCTAACAGAAAACAGAAAACAGGCGATCTCCTATCAGAAACAAAAAACAGGCGATCGCCTAACAGAAACAGAAAACAGGCGATCTCCTTCCGGCGACCACTCACTGAGGAGCTCTACTTCCTGCAACATCATCTGTTCCCGTGTAAATTATACACGATCATCACAGGTTTAAGAAAACATCCACAAAACAAAAACGCAGGGTAAGCTAGATATTTTAAAGAGAATTTAGATATGAAACTTTAAAATCAAGGTAAAACAAATTTAAGACACCCACGTAAAAACCATTAATTTTCTCATTCCCTTCACATGACCATCAAGTAATCACATATTTCACAATTTCCTCAAGAGTCGTTCAATTCACATAATTCCATCAAGTGTCTATCAATTTCAATGTTTCTCATTTCTCACGTCAGACTTCCACTGACTCATCACACATAGACACTTGACACTACTTCCGGAAGACACGTGCATTGACTAGACTTAGAGATCTGCACCTGTCATACTACATTGCTGTAAAGTTCCCACAGCTATGCGCATCAACATAATCTCAATCTCAATCTCATCACTCTCCTAGTATGACAGGGTGAATCCACACAACAGGTCAGGTAGTTATCTTTCAAACAACTTACCCATACGTATGAACCTCCATCGACTCTCAACGCCTGAATAACTTCATCTATATGATTCCATTATATCAGGAGAGTCAGGATATCTCATTATAGAAATCACCGATCAATGCACATCCTACACGATCTTACACGGTATTTTCTTTCCTGAAAATACTATGCCTTGATCCCACATTCACAACATTCAACACATCATATAACACTTAAATGAACGATTCCAATCACAACAACAATCATTCCACGGTTCAGATTTTCGAATATCACATGCATTTCACATTTCAATCTCAAACAGTTTCAAACGACACTAAAATAGGGAAGTTCGAAATCAACATCAAAACCGGCGATCACGTCGCCCCACACATAAAAACAGAGCATTGTGAAAAGGAATATGAAAACCGGCGACCACGTCGCCCTCACTTCAGAACCTACTCGCCTAACGTTTTTATAAACGAAAATGCTAGCTTCCCTTACCTGAACTTGCGCAAAAACACCAAGAGCTCCAAAACCCACCGAAGCTTAAAGATGCCTTAACTCTGTTTTAGCGTCCTGACGGGAGAACTTGCAGAGCACAACGTCAGGAATCTAGGGTAGTCGTCGCTCGTCGTGCTGGCGCTTGAGGATGCTTGAATCGCAGCGCGAAGGAGAGAAAAGAGAAGGATGAAGGTAAACTCACTCTGTCACTCTTGAACCACTGCAACGTTCTTTTCCTCTCAGAAGTGAGTTTTTGAATCTAAACCAACTTGTCCACAATTGCCGCTGCCACCACCCACTCTGCAGGAAAGCTTGCGTGCACGTTTCCCTGAACAGTACGGCCACGTGTGTCTCTGCGCATACCAACTCTCTGATGCCAACTATTCTGAACCACCCTTTTTGTCTACGTGTCGCGCGTGCAGGACGTCTCATGCTGGGAGCCTGGGTCCCACCTTATCTGTGTGAAACTCGACATCGCACGATAACCTTCCACCGATGACTCATCCTGGCGGACGACCGATGTCTTTCTTTGGAAGACGACCGATGTCTCTCTCTGGAAGACGACCGATGTCTCACTCTGGAAGACGACCGATGTCCTTCCCTGGCGATGCCCGCATGTCTCGCTCCCTGGCGATGCCCGCATGTCTCTCGCCCTGGCGATGCCCGCATGCCTCTCGCCCTGGCGATGTCCGCATGTCTCGCGCCCTGGCGATGCCCGCATGTCTCGCGCCCTGGCGATGCCCGCATGTCTCGCGCCCTGGCGATGCCCGCATGTCTCGCGCCCTGGCGATGCCCGCATGTCTCTCGCCCCGGCGATGATTGATGACACATCGCCATGCCTTGCTGAAGGTTCTTCATCCCACTATGTTACGTCCAAGGTATCACCTCCACATGACTTGGTGACGTCGGTAGCTTCACATTTCCAAGAATAGATCAGCACTACTCCTCGTGCGCCCATGCATGCAACACTAAGGACGATTTCTTATGCTCAAGCATGGAGCTTCGCATGCACAGCGTATCTAAGGCTTAACCCACACCTTGATACGCGTGGTTTTTGGAATCCACTATGGTTGATCCAGCATCTTTACCACATACTAAGTGCACTTTCGGCGATCATGTACATCATAGGCAATTGGCGATCATGTGTACTCTAGGCGACAGGCGATTATGTACCAGAGAAGTCGGAGGTCGCCTCCGTCTTCAACAACGGGGATCTTGTAGACCTCTAAGCTACACTTTCCTTCCTTTTTATTTTAAATAGCAACATACTTAGAATTCACTTAAAATATATCACTTTCATTCCAATAAAATTTTCTAGGTCCTTACATACAAACTTCAAATGGCGATAGATTTTGACAGAGAAGTCCGATCAAGACCCCTCAAAAATGAAAGTGGGTCGAAACGGGGCGTGGCGTATCTGCATGTTTTGTGTCGATTTGTCAGTAGTTTGGGGTTTGGGGAAACTTCATTTAGTGAATATTAGGGTATACAAACTTTAAATGGCGATAGATTTTGACAGAGAAGTCCGATCAAGACGCCTAAAAAATGAAGGTGCCTCGAAACGGGGTGTGGCGTATCTGCATATTTTGTGTCGATTCGTCAGTAGTTTGGGGTTTGAGGAAATTTCATCTTGCGATTATTAGGGTATACAAACCTCAAATGGGGATTGATTTTGACAGAGAAGTTCAATCGATACGCCTCAAAAATTAAAGTGGCTAAAATCGAGGCGTGGTGTATCTGCATGTTTTGTGCCGATTCATCAGTAGTTTTGGGTTAGGGGAAACTTTATTTAGTGAATATTAGGGTATACAAACTTCAAATGGCGATAGATTTTGACAGAGAAGTCCGATCAAGACGCCTCAAAAATGAAAGTTGCTCGAAATGGGGCGTGCCTTATCTGCATGTTTTGTGCCGATTCGTCAGCAGTTTGGGGTTTGGGGAAACTTCATTTAGTGAATATTAGGGTTTACAAACCTTAAATGGCGATAGATTTTGATAGAGAAATCCCATCAAGACGCCTAAAAAATGAAAGTGGCTCGAAACGGGGCGTGGCGTATGTGCTTCTTTTGTGCAGATTCGTCAGTAGTTTGGGGTTTGGGGAAACTTCATTTAGTGAATATTAGAGTATACAAACTTCAAATGGCAATAGATTTTGACAGAAAAGTCCGATCAAGACTTCTCAAAAATGAAAGTGGCTCGAAACGGGGCGTGGCGTATCTATATGTTTGGTGCCGATTCGTCAGTAGTTTGGGGTTCACAAAAACTTCATTTAGTCAATATTAGGGTTTACAAACTTCAAATGGCGATAGATGTTGACAGAGATGTCCGATCTAGACACCTCAAAAATGAAAGTGGCTTCTTTTGTGCCAATTCATCAGCAGTTTGGAGTTTGGGAAAACTTCATTTACGGAATATTAGGGTATACAAAGTTCAAATGGCGATAGATTTTGACAGAGAAATCTGATCAAGACGCGTAAAAAATGAAAGTTGCTTGAAACAGGGTGTGGCGTATCTGCATGTTTTGTGCCGATTCGTCAGTAGTTTGGGGTTTAGGGAAACTTCATTTAGTGAATATTAGGGTATACAAACTTCAAATGGCGATAAATTTTGACAGAAAAGTCTAATCAAGACGCCTCAAAAATGAAAATGGCTCGAAACGGGGCGTGGCGTATCTGCATGTTTTGTGCCAATTCTTCAGTAGTTTGGGGTTTGGGGAAACTTCATTTAGTGAATATTAGGGTATACAAACTTCAAATGGAGATAGATTTTGACAGCGAAGTCCGATCAAGACTTCTCAAAAATGAAAGTGGCTCGAAACGGGGCGTGGCGTATCTGCATGTTTGGTGCCGATTCGTCAGTAGCTTGGGGTTCAGGGAAACTTCATTTAGTCAATATTAGGGTATAAAAACTTCAAATGGCGATCGATTTTGACAGAGAAGTCCGATCAAGACGCCTCAAAAATGAAAGTGGCTCGAAACGGGACATGGCGTATCTGTATGTTTTGTGCTGATTCGTCAGTAGTTTGGGGTTTGGCGAAACATCATTTAGTGAATATTAGGGTATACAAACTTCAAATGGCGATAGATTTTGCAAGAGAAGTCCGATCAAGACGCTGCAAAAAAGAAAGTGGCAAGCAACGGCACGTGGCGTTTCTGCATGTTTTCTCCGATTCGTCAGTAGTTTGGGATTTGGGGAAACTTCATTTAGTGAATATTAGGGTATACAAACTTCAAATGGCGATAGATTTTGAAAGAGTAGTCCGATGTAGACACCTCAAAAATGAAAGTGGCTCGAAATGGGGCATGGCGTATCTGCATGTTTTGTGCCGATTCATCAGTAGTTTGGTGTTTGGGAAAATTTCATTTAGTGAATATTAGGGTATACAAGCTTCAAATGGCGATAGATCTTGACCGAGAAGTGCGATCAAGACTTCTAAAAAATGAAAGTGGCTCGAAACGGGGCGTGGTGTATCTGCTTGTTTTGTGTCGATTCGTCAGTAGTTTGGGGTTTGGGGAAACTTCATTTAGTGAATATTCAGGTATACAAACTTCAAATGGCGATAGATTTTGAAAGAGTAGTCCGATGTAGACACCTCAAAAATGAAAGTGGCTCGAAATGGGGCATGGCGTATCTGCATGTTTTGTGCCGATTCATCAGTAGTTTGGTGTTTGGGAAAACTTCATTTAGTGAATATTAGGGTATACAAGCTTCAAATGGCGATAGATCTTGACCGAGAAGTCCGATCAAGACTTCTAAAAAATGAAAGTGGCTCGAAACGGGGCGTGGTGTATCTTCTTGTTTTGTGTCGATTCGTCAGTAGTTTGGGGTTTGGGGAAACTTCATTTAGTGAATATTCGGGTATAAAAACTTCAAATGGTAATAGATTTTGACAGAGAAGTCCGATGAAGACGCCTAAAAAATGAAAGTGGCTCGAAACGGGGTGTGGCGTATCTGCATGTTTTGTGCCGATTCGTCATTAGTTTGTGGATTGGGAAAACTTCATTTAGTGAATATTAGGATATACAAACTTCAAATGGTGATAGATTTTGACAAAGAATCCAATCAAGACGCCGAAAAAAGAAAGTGGCTCGCAACAGCGCTTGGCGTATCTGCATGTTTTGTGCCGATTCGTCAGTAGTTTGGGGTTTGGGGAAACTTCATTTAGTGAATATTAGGGTATACAAACTTCAAATGGCTATAGATTTTGACAGAGAAGTCCGATCAAGACTTCTAAAAAATGAAAGTGGCTCGAAACCGGGCGTGGCGTATCTGCATATTTGGTGCCGATTCGTCAGTAGTTTGGGGTTCAGGAAAACTTCATTTAGTGAATATTAGGGTATACAAACTTCAAATGGTGATAGATTTTGATAGAGAAGTCCGATCAAGACGCCTAAAAAATGAAAGTGGTTCGAAACGGGGTGTGGCGTATCTGCATGTTTTGTCCCGATTCGTCATTAGTTTGTGGTTTGGTAAAACTTCTGATCCGGTCGGTCATCGGTAGTCTATGACGTCAGCAGCTGATGATGACGTGGGTCAGTCACAGAGTGATGCGTGGCACGAGAAAGCAGATGAACCAGGGTGGAGATCGTTCAAGAACGGCGATCAGTGGTCAGCTACCGAGTGACCACCACCAGAAGATCAGTTCCTACTTGAGCGCCTGGAAAAAGAGCGCGAGAAGTGATGAAGCACCTATCAGTCATCGGTGTATACAGAGTGATCAGTCATCGGTACATGCAGAGTGATCAGTCATCGGTGCATGCAGAGTGATCAGTCGTCGGGGGCTCCTTGTCAACACGTGTTAAACTGGGACCCAGGCTCCTAGCGAGAACGTTACTCAAGGGACCTCGCCTGATTCCATAAGCAGAGCACGACAACGTGAAGAAGCACCATCGGACATCGGCCAGGATGAGAGATACCTCGGTCATCGGTGTGTGCCGAGGTGACATCGGCCGTGCGATGTGAACAACGCAACCAATGATCAGTAAAGCGCCCAGGGGCAGGGAATGGCCTTAGTCGCGAGACGACCACGCATGAAGATGAGAAGACGCAGTTAAGTGCAGAATCCTGCTGGGACAAGAACCCATCAAGGTTAGAGTCTCCCAGTGGGGTTGCATGTCTGCCACGTGGATGGTGAAGATGTTCCCAGAGAATAGGTAAGGCAGATAGGCACAGAAGTTGAGGGGTGCAGAGGTACCCACGCGGCCTCCCCTGTCAGACTTGGCACTCAAGTGAAGAAGGCTGGCACGCAAGGTAGCCCTGGGGAGTGGAAACGACAGTGCAGAGTAATTAAGTGGCCCTAGAGGTAGCCCGTAGGGGCTACGCGGGTTTATATGAGGAAGAAGAACACCAAACCAGGTATGCAATCTTTACCTCAGAATACACAACACAAAGCCAAGAACACTCAGTTTTCAAATCAAAGAGGACTGAAGGCACACACACACGGGTCTCACACAGAGAGATCCGAGAGAGAGAGTTTTGGTGTTCCCGTTGCCTGACTTGAGCGTCGGAGCTACAACGGCCGCTAGAGGCACCGTCTGTGTGTTTTGCAGGCATCGTTCGGAGTTCCGGTGAAGGTTGCTGGAGCCTCCTTGCAGAACGCGCAGCAGTTAGAAAGCCAGACGAAGGAGTGACGAGGCATTTTCCCCACGCCCGAGTCCGCGGCGAGATCATTTGGCGCCCACCGTGGGGCTCGAAGTAAAACGAAGCCCCCATACACAAGAACGAGAGTGGAAATCGCACAGATGAGTAGAAGAACCAGACAAACGACACCTCCACCACCTGCTGGTGAAGGAACTGTGACCATGGCGCAGGTCATGGAGATGATGCGCGTGTTGCAGGATAACATCGCGGCATCGAGAGTTGAGCAAGAGAAGATGCATGCAGAGCTGACTACATCGCATAGCAGGAATGAAGAGTTGAACCGCGTGAACGAGGAGTTGCGTAGGGAGCTGCAGGCGCAGAATGAGCGCGTATCCGAAGATAGAACGTCGATGCCGCCGTCGCCCCCTAGAGCATTTCCTATGCCCTTCTCCCCCGAGATCATGAACACGGTGGTGCCCCCCAACCTGGTGGGAGTGAAGGCGTCGTTCACGGGAGTGGAAGACCCAGAGGCACATTTGACAGCCTTCCACACTCAGATGATGCTGTCTGGAGGATCAGACGCTGTGTACTGCAAAATGCTTATGAGCACGCTGAGCGGAGTAGCTATGGAGTGGTTCGTGAGCTTGCCGGAGGTCCACATCACCTCCTTCCATCAGTTCTCAAAGCTATTCACGGAGCAGTATATAGTCAACAGAGCGCCGCCGGTGGTGACTTACGACTTGTTCGACGTGCGCCAGAACCAGGGGGAGTCGCTGAAGGACTTCCTGATGGCATTTTCATGTGTTCTTCTTGAATCAAAGTAGAAATAGATGGAGCGGAAGCAATGGGTGAGTGAAACAAGACCCTCCTAGGAGTTGTGTTGGTCTTGAAGGTGCATGATGAGTATGGGTTGAGAGGTTTGGCCAGCTCAAGGGAGAAGGTGAAAGGATTGAAGTTTATAGCCTAGATTTCTAGGAGGAGTAAAGCTTGTGCACAAAAATGGCAGCATAACATTACTCAAAATAAACTTGAAAATACATGAGGTAGGCCTCCTTATTTATAGATTTAGGAGCCTTGGTGAGCAAGCTTAAAGGGTAGGGATGGAAATACAAAAAGTGGGGCTGCCTAGGGTATTGACTTTAGTCAAACCACACCATCATCCTAATATTCTAGAAGATAGGTCAAAAATGCAACATTTGATAGTACACCCCTCCTTCTTTTGCTAAAGGCACCTATTTGCTAGCACACCCCTCCTTCTATTGCTAAGGGCACCTTTTTGATAGCACACCCCTAAGTGAGCAAGTTTTGCTTTCTACACTACACTAATCTACTAAGCACCCCCTCCCCCTTTGGGCCTTTATGAAACATGTACAAGGATCTCTCTCTTCCATCCGTGGCTTCTTCTATGTGTGCTTGGATATGTTTAGCCATGGATCTTGTGAGAGGTCCTAGACGGTCTAGCTCCATGGATAGCCTCCCTCCTTCACGTTCTAGACGCTCACTTCCTGGAGCTAGACGCTCCTCTTGGTCTAGACGGTCTTCTTGGTTTGGGCCTTGGCTTCCTTGGCTAGATGTGCTTGGCCCTCCTCCATCACTTCCTCAACCGCTTTGGTGCGCAGGTGGTGAGATTGCCCAGCAAGGACGAGAGCATGCTGGTGCATGCATTCAAGAAAGGCGTGCTACTTGGCCCTTTCAGTGAATCGCTCATAAGGAGCCACCCTGCCACCTTCGCTGAGATTCGGCGACGAGCGGTGGCGCACATAGTAGCGGAGACAGAGGTCTCTGAGAAGAGAAGCAGTGTTGCACCATCTAAGCCACGCGGGGGTCATGGGAAGCAGCAGCAACAGGAGCAGGTGTATGAGGCCAAGGAAGGAAAGAGGGTGCAAGGGAGGCCTCGTCCCTTGTTCCGGTCGGTCATCGGTAGTCGATGACATCAGCAGCAGCTGACCACGTGGACCATTCACAGAGTAACACGTGGTAGAGGATAGCAGGCGAATCAGGGAGGTGATCACTCAGAATGGTAATTGCCTCTCGCCTGTTATGATGAGTAATCGCCTATCGCCTTGAGGATGAGTAATCGCCTATCGCCTTGAGGATGAGTAGTCGGTCATTGCCGGTAAGGATCAGTAATCGCCCAGATTGCACATGATCGCCGTGTGTTAAGGTTGGGAGATCAGGTGGTCAGCAAGTCGCCGAAAGAGCACATCGCCGGGTGTTTGAGAAGACTTGGCATGCACTTGTTGTATGGTCTAAGTACAGAGGATAGGTGGCATATCTGCCACCATGTGTAGTGTGAGCTGCAATGCCCAGGGTTAACCAGCTCGCCATGTTAAGGTTGCGCCCAGAGTAACCTGTATACTAAGCTACTCCCTGTGTGGATAACTTAGTCGCAGGGGCACAGTGGAAGTAACGTTTCAGCTGCAGACACTCCAGATGATGACACGTGTACGACCAGACGTTATCCACGTGTCAAGAGGAATAACCGTCAGGAGAGAGAAAAACTCAGGTATATAAGCAAAACTCTTAACGAAATTAGAGGAGGGTTTTTACAGATTCTCACTGCTCACACATCTGAGAGTTTCAGTCACACACGGGTCTCACAGAGAGATTCAGATATAGTTTTGGTGTTCCTGTTGCCTGACTTGAGCGTCGGAGCTACAACGACCGCTAGAGGCGCCGTCTGTGTGTTTTGCAGGCAGCGTTTGGAGCTCCGGCGGTGGTTCTTGGAGCGTTCCTTCAGAACAGAGGGCTAGACGAAGGAGTGACGAGGCAGTCCTCCACGTTCGAGTCAAGCGGCAGGAACATTAGGCGCCCACCGTGGGGCCCGTGTAAATCTGGTTCCCATCCACGTCGCAGTTTCTTAAGGTTTCTTGAGGTTTCTTGGAGCTCCTTGATCATTTCGTTGAGGTTTCTTGAAGTTACGTCGAAGTGCAGAGGAGATGAGTAGAAGAACCAGGCAAACCTCGCCTGCGTCATCTGCTGAGGAAGGAGCTGTTACCATGGCGCAGGTAGTGGAGATGATGCGTGCGCTGCAAGATAGCGTCGCGGAATCGAGAGTTGAGCAAGAGAGGATGCGTGCAGAGCTGACTGCATCGCAGAGAAGAAACGAAGAGTTGAACCATATGAATGAAGAGCTGCGTAGGGAATTGCAGGCGCAGAAGGAGCGCGCAGCTGAAGAGAGGACGTCGACGCCACCGTCGCCTCCGCGAGCATTCCCTATGCCTTTCTCCCCCGAAATCATGAACACGGTGGTGCCTCCCAATCTGGTGGGACTGAAAGCGTCGTTCACGGGGGCGGAAGATCCAGAAGCACACCTGACAGCCTTCCACACTCAGATGATGCTGACTGGAGGTTCAGATGCTGTGTACAGCAAGATGTTCATGAGCACGCTGAGCGGAGTGGCTATGGAGTGGTTCGTGAGCCTGCCAGAGGGCCACGTCACTTCCTTCCATCAGTTCGCGAAGTTGTTCACGGAGCAGTACATCATTAACCGACCTACGCCAGTAGTGTCCTACGACCTGTTTGACGTGCACCAGTATCAGGGGGAGCTGTTGAGGGACTACCTCAATCGCTTTGGGGCGCAGGTGGTGAGATTGCCCAGCAAGGACGAGGACATGCTGGTGCATACGTTCAAGAGAGGTGTCCTCCCTGGTCCTTTCAGTGAATCGCTCATCAGGAGCCACCCTGCCACCTTCACCAAGATACGGCGACGTGCGGTGGCACACATAGTAGCAGAGACCGAGGTCTCTGAGAAGAGAGGAAGTGCTGCACCGTCAAAGCCACGTGGAGGTCAGGGGAATCAACAGCAACAAGCGCGGGTGCATGAGGTCAAGGAAGGGAGGAAGGAGCAGAGAAGGTCTCGCCCTTATGCACCAAGGAAGGACCAGAACAGGGGGTGTGCAAGCAACGCACCCCCCAGGTATGATTTCATGATAAGTTTGGCGGAGCTGATCGCCATCCCTGCTGTGGCAGCAAGACTCCATGTGCCAGAGAAACCCGATAGGGTACTTGGAGGGAGGAAGGATGAGTGGTGTGAATTCCATCAAGCTTATGGACATACACTCCGTAACTGCCTGGCGTTGGGGCGTCAGCTTGCTGAGTTGGTGGAGACAGGATTCCTGACCGATTACCTGCAGAAGGCACAAGGTGATCGCGCTTCGGGGTCCCAGGAAGGCGACCAGCAGCATGAACTCCCTGTGTTTGGGGAGGTGAGGTGATGGAAGAGGCTACACTGGGGGGGCTCCCAGAGCTGAAGCGGAAGGCATGATCGCCCCACGTGTGAGCATCGCCAGGGCGGTCATCGCCGGTTAAAGGAGACCCCATCCAGAGTGGTTGAGATGTTGGAGAACGGAGCTTGTCGGCTGGCGACTCTGGACGTAACGACTATTCCCAGAACCCAGGACGCTACACGCTTCTTTCTTGCTTTCGTTAAGTTGTAAAGTAGATGCGCTATCGCGCTGTACACACACTTAGTGTATTAAACAGTTGAGCAGATCAGGGGCACTCTTTTTAACGATGCCACCCAATAAAAGATTTTCAGTACATAAAGTGTGCGAGTGTTCCCAGTTTAAAGTTCCCCTTGCCCCAGGTGCAAGAACAGGTGATCGGTGGTGAGTTACCAAGTGGCCACCACCCGCAGATCAGCCCCTAGATAAGCGCTGGGATGTAGAGCGCGATCAGCCATCAGTGCATGCAGACCGCGATCAGCTGTCGGTGCATGTAAAGAGTGAGTACTCGGTCGGTGCACGGTCATCGGTGTCTTGCTAACACGTGTTAAGCTGGGACCCAAGTTCCCAGCTAGAGCGTTAAGCATGCACCTCGTATGATTCCAGAAGAAGAGCTCCTCCTCGCCGGTCGGGACGTCGGTGAACGCGCGATGAGGCAATGCAGGTAGGGCGCGCCCAGTGTGTGCGCTTAGACAGCCACGCCTGGCGCCCCCTGGGAGCGTGCACCCACAAGAAAGTCCTCACCTCTGCTTTATACAGCAAGGTTGAGGCGAGAGAAAGTCCTCTTCCTTTGCTTTTTACAGCAAGGTTGAGGCAACAGAGAAAGTCCTCACCTCTGCTTTATACAGCAAGGTTGAGGCGAGAGAAAGTCCTCTTCCTTTGCTTTTTACAGCAAGGTTGAGGCAATAGAGAAAGTCCTCACCTCTGCTTTATACAGCAAGGTTGAGGCGAGAGAAAGTCCTCTTCCTTTGCTTTTTACAGCAAGGTTGAGGCAACAGAGAAAGTCCTCTTCCTCTGCTTTATACAGCAAGGTTGAGGCAAGAGGAAGTCCTCCTTGCCCTTGAGCAAGTGCAGGCGAGAACAGAGGAAGTCCTCCTTGCCTTTGAGCAAGTGTAGGCACCAGAGGAAGTCCTCCTTGCCTTTGAGCAAGTGCAGGCGAGAACAGAGGAAGACATCCTTGCCTTTGAGCAAGTGCAGGCACCAGAGGAAGTCCTCCTTGCCTTTGAGCAAGTGCAGGCACCAGAGGAAGTCCTCCTTGCCTTTGAGCAAGTGCAGGCACCAGAGGAAGACCTCCTTGCCTTTGAGCAAGTGCAGGCACCAGAGGAAGTCCTCCTTGCCTTTGAGCAAGTGCAGGCGAGAACAGAGGAAGACCTCCTTGCCTTTGAGCAAGTGCAGGCACCAGAGGAAGTCCTCCTTGCCTTTGAGCAAGTGCAGGCGAGAACAGAGGAAGACCTCCTTGCCTTTGAGCAAGTGCAGGCACCAGAGGAAGTCCTCCTTGCCTTTGAGCAAGTGCAGGCACCAGAGGAAGACATCCTTGCCTTTGAGCAAGTGCAGGCACCAGAGGAAGTCCTCCTTGCCTTTGAGCAAGTGCAGGCACCAGAGGAAGTCCTCCTTGCCTTTGAGCAAGTGCAGGCACCAGAGGAAGTCCTCCTTGCCCTTGAGCAAGTGCAGGCGAGAACAGAGGAAGTCCTCCTTGCCCTTGAGCAAGTGCAGGCGAGAACAGAGGAAGTCCTCCTTGCCCTTGAGCAAGTGCAGGCGAGAACAGAGGAAGTCCTCCTTGCCTTTGAGCAAGTGTAGGCAACAGAGGAAGACCTCCTTGCCTTTGAGCAAGTGCAGGCGAGAAAGAAGAAAGTCCTCCCTCGACTTTGTACAGCGAGGTGCAGGCGAGTGAAAGTCCTCACCTCGACTTTGTACAGCGAGGCTGAGGCATGAGGAAAAGTCCTCTTTCCTTTGTTTTTTACAGCAAGGTTGAGGCAAGAGAACCAAGTCCTCACCTCGACTTTGTACAGCAAGGCTGAGGCATGAGGAAAAGTCCTCTTCCCTTTGCTTTTTACAGCAAGGTTGAGGCAAGAGAACCAAGTCCCTTCCCTCTGCTTTTTACAGCGACGCTGAGGTGAGAGAAGCAAGACCTCACCCACGACTTCTTACAGCAAGGTTGGGACAAGAGGGGTCATCGAGAAGCACTTTTCTTCCCCAAAACACAGGCGTCATAGTTGGTGTTCAGACCCTCTACGCACTCAGCGCTGGTGTGGCAGAGAATTGCAGCGAAGCCAGAAGCGCGATGACTGATCGGTGGTGCGCTAACATGCTAGTCGGTGGTCGGTGGTAGAAGCAAGTTCTGCTGCGTGAAGCCGAAGCGTTTAGGCCCGTTAAGTCAGTCATCCAGCACAAAGTTATGTTGAAGGCAATGCTAAGGCAACAGTTAGCCGCAATCAAGTCAGAGGCCAAGTTTGAGGGGTTGCAGGTAGATCGCGCTAAAGCCTAAGCTAGTTCACAGTTAGTCACATGCAGAGAGTTAAAGAGAAGAAACGCAGTGAACTCCAGCGTGTTTGAGAAGAAGAAAACAGAGAAGGTGAATCTCTAGATGATCCAGAGAGATGCTTTGAATGTTTGAAGGCGAAGACGAAGGAATGAAACAGTGTTAGTACCAGAGTGTGCGCTGCTGTAGACCGCCAGAAGATGATTTCTTAGTCTCTTCGCTGAGAACAAGTTCACAGCTCGAGACTGGGGGGCTTGTGTTCCGGTCGGTCATCGGTAGTCGATGACATCAGCAGCAGCTGACCACGTGGACCATTCACAGAGTAACACGTGGTAGAGGATAGCAGGCGAATCAGGGAGGTGATCACTCAGAATGGTAATCGCCTCTCGCCTGTTATGATGAGTAATCACCTATCGCCTTGAGGATGAGTAATCGCCTATCGCCTTGAGGATGAGTAGTCGGTCATCGCCGGTAATGATGGAGGAGGGCCAAGCACATCTAGCCAAGGAAGCCAAGGCCCAAGCCAAGAAGACCGTCTAGACCAAGAGGAGCGTCTAGCTCCAGGAAGTGAGCGTCTAGAACGTGAAGGAGGGAGGCTATCCATGGAGCTAGACCGTCTAGGACCTCTCACAAGATCCATGGCTAAACATATCCAAGCACACATAGAAGAAGCCACGGATGGAAGAGAGAGATCCTTGTACATGTTTCATAAAGGCCCAAAGGGGGAGGGGGTGCTTAGTAGATTAGTGTAGTGTAGAAAGCAAAACTTGCTCACTTAGGGGTGTGCTATCAAAAAGGTGCCCTTAGCAATAGAAGGAGGGGTGTGCTAGCAAATAGGTGCCTTTAGCAAAAGAAGGAGGGGTGTACTATCAAATGTTGCATTTTTGACCTATCTTCTAGAATATTAGGATGATGGTGTGGTTTGACTAAAGTCAATACCCTAGGCAGCCCCACTTTTTGTATTTCCATCCCTACCCTTTAAGCTTGCTCACCAAGGCTCCTAAATCTATAAATAAGGAGGCCTACCTCATGTATTTTCAAGTTTATTTGAGTAATGTTATGCTGCCATTTTTTGTGCACAAGCTTTACTCCTCCTAGAAATCTAGGCTATAAACTTCAATCCTTTCACCTTCTCCCTTGAGCTGGCCGAACCACTCAATCCATACTCACCATGCACCTTCAAGACCAACACAACTCCTAGGAGGGTCTTGTTTCACTCACCCATTGCTTCCGCTCCATCTATTTCTACTTTGATTCAAGAAGAACACATGAAAATGCCATCATTTGGTATCATGAGCTTTTGGTTCTTCAAGATGAGTAGCTTGTCTTTTTAAATTTTCAGTTCTTCTTTATTTTCATCTTGTCATTTCAATTCCATAATTGTCTTGCTGTTTTTTACATTTTAAATTGTTCTTGGTGTGCTTATGGAAGATCCAACCGAAGCACATGTGTTCAATTGATCTTGAACATTTTCTTGTGCAATTGTGATAGGATTCCTTACACATTGAGTGGCTGTTTTCTTTTAGGAATTTGAGTCTTTATTGCTTTCTTATAATTGCTTCATTTTATGCTTTGAGTCTTTATTTTCTGAATCTATAAATGTTGTGTCAAGTCATGTGAATCCATAATTGTCATCAATTCTTAGTAGTCCTATTTTTTTTGGCTTGATTGTTTCTTGTTTTTGGGTCTCTTTAAGTTGCCTTAATCTGCTGTTATTTTTGATCCTTTGCTGCCTTTTTAATTTTAGTTTGAGTTCATAATTGTGTCTTAGTTCTTACACAATTTCCTTCTTACATTTCCTTTGTGTTAAATTTTGGTATCTTGCTGTTTTTTTTTTCCAGTTTTCCAGATTTCCCCTGTTTCTCTCTCTGTCTGGCTGTTTTTTTGTTTCAAAAATTATTTCCACTCATAGGAAATTTGTGATTCTCTGGAAAATGCAAGTTTGAAGTGTTACAAAAAGGAAAAAAAAAGAATCAGATCAAAAAAGGCAACAGAAAAGATATGATAAATCTTACAAAATCAGAGTGCAAACCTTGAGCGCTCCAGCTGGCCTAACTGCACACCAAATTTGCAAAAATTATTAAAAAAAATGGTGCATGCGTTTTAGGTGATTCCAAAGCCATTGTTTAGATAAGATCCTGAATTTTTCTTGCATATAAATTTCAGAGACAAATTTTAAAAATAAAGCTCAGCATAAATCGGGGAACAAACACGTTTTCTGGCCCACAACAATTTTCAGTGGTGCTGTTTTTTTTATTTGGTCATCTAATCTAGTGCTTTTCTTTAGGTATTCCTTTTGTGTGCCAACTTTTATTGAGTACCTTTAATTGTTTGCTTTAATTTCTTGACTCTCTTTCTAAGTTGTCATATTATAAATCCTTTTGGTGGTACTGTTTTTATTCAATTAAATTTGTTTCTTGACCTCTCTTTTGGGTGCTGGAATTTAATTCTCCTTGGTGCATATGTGCATGGAACTTGACTTGGTTTAGGTTTAGCTCTTGTGAATAGGTGCTGGAAATTGGAGAATTAAAGCCATCATTTTAAGGAGGAGACAAAGCTAAAGCCGAAACAAGGTTGCTTGAAACAAACAATACAAACACCTAGAAGATCAAAAATTCAAGACAACAAGGAAGTGCACTAACCCAAAAGAGGATCAACAAAGGGAGTCTTCTTTTCCTTTGCAACTTGGTTTATTGTTAATTACCTCTTTAATTACGTTTAGACGGTGAGTGTGTCTTCAAGGGCTCAAAGTGTCCAAGAAGCCTCACCTAGGGCCGAATAGCATAGTAAATTTTTACTTAGTAATTTGTTGCTTGTTTGAACTTGTTTTCTATTGTTTTGGTAGAAACGTTTTGCATGATTAGTTTAGTTTAATTTTGTGCTAAAACCGACTAGTTTGTTGCATATTTTTTTTTAGCTTACATAGTTTTATTGCTTTTTGATTTCTCAACTTCTTGTGTTTTAAGTGTTTCACTAAGAGAAATTTTTGTGTGAAGGCATTGGAGACTAGTTTTTGGCAAGGAAAAGGCTTGGTACTTAAGTAGTCCTTTGAGACTTACCTCCCTTACCTGGAAAACTACCTTCTTTATCTTCCCTAATCTTTCTCAAAGTAAAAACGCCTAAATACACAAAGGTATAGCCATGTCTTCTTCTTCTAATTCTCCAAAGTCTATAGAATGTGAAGTAAAATCTTTGAAAACCCTTTTGAAAGAGGTATCCCAAGCGGTACAACTAATCTCTTTTAGGCAAGTGGAGAATGAAAACAAGATTAATGAGTTGGCTAGAGCTCAAGAAGAGAAATCCCAAAAATCTCAAAAATCAAAAAAAACAAATACTCATGCATCACAAAGCATTGCAACTCTAGGGGAGGGAAGCCTTAGAATTAATGACTACTACCAACCACCCCCTAGAAGAACTAGGCAAAGGGAACAAGAGGTGCCAAGGGAAACTAGAGTAGACCTACCTCATTTTCATGGAAAGGAAAATGTAGAAATATATCTAGATTGGGAGATGAAGGTAGAGCAACTCTTTGCTTGCCATAGGGTAAGTGAGGAACGAAAAGTACCCTTAGCCACCCTTAGTTTCCAAGGAAATGCCATGTATTGGTGGACCTCTTTAGAAAGAGACCGACGTCTTCATAGGGACCCTCCCATAGAATATTGGAATGACCTTAGGGGAGCCCTAAGACGTCGACATATACCTTCTTACTACCATAGGGAGTTGATGGACAAGCTCCAAAGACTCCAACAAAAGAATATGAGTGTAGAAGAGTATAGGCAAAAGATGGAGCTCTATATGATGAGAGCCTCTATTAGAGAGGAAGAGGAAACCACCATATCTAGGTTCCTTAGTGGCTTATCACTTGAGATAAGAGATAGAGTAGAGCTCTTACCTTATCAAGACTTGAATGATTTGGTTCAACTTTGCATTAAAGTTGAGCAACAAAATTTGCGCAAAACATCAAGTCAAAAGGTGAGCCCCTATTCTAACTTTTATCCCAAGAGAGAGTTTAAAAGGGAGGGTAGTACATCTAAGGAAAAACCAAAAGAACCTACCAAACCCTTCACCAAAGAAACCTCAACCCCACCCATCCGAGCTAGAGATGTTAAATGTTTTAAGTGCTATGGTAGGGGGCATGTGCAAGCACAATGTCCAAACCAAAGGACTTTGTTTCTTAAAGGTGTAGACGAATACACTAGTGGCGAGGATGAGCTTAGTGAGAAAGAGGAAGGGGGAGAGGATGAGAGGGTAGCTCCATTAGAGGGAGAATTGCTTATGATTAGGAGAACCCTCAACAATCACCCTAGCACATCCATTGAAACACAAAGGGAGAACATATTTCATACAAGATGCAATGTTTTAGAATATATATGTTCCCTCATTGTGGATAGTGGATCTAGTTGTAATTGTTGTAGTGCTAGGATGGTTGAAAAGCTTAAGCTACAAGTGGTTCCTCACCCAAAACCTTACAAACTTCAATGGCTTAATGAAAATGGGGAACTACATGTAGATAAGCAAGTGGAAATCAAGTTTTCCATAGGGAACTACAAAGATAAAGTTTTATGTGATGTAGTGCCTATGGAAGCTTGCCATATCTTATTAGGGAGGCCATGGCAATTTGACAAGAAAACCTTGCATGATGGTCTCACTAACGAGATTTCCTTCACCCATAAATATAAGAAGTTTGTACTTAGTCCTTTACCACATTCTCAAGTGGTGAAAGACCAAATACAAATGAAACAAAAGAGGGATGAGGAAAACAAAAAAAAAAAGAGTGCTAGAAAAAGAGAAAATCCTTAGGGATAGGAAGGCGTGGGAGAAGAGTGTTCCTTCCCACAAGGTTGGTCTACAAGAAAAGCCTTTTGAAAATGTTTTAGAAAACTTGCTTCTTGTTGAACAACCAAGCCTTATCTTTTGTAAAGGAGCACTTACATGCACTGCCACAAGTAATGAACTCATGGTTTTACCTCCTCAAATAGAAAACCTTTTGAGTGAATTTGACGATCTATTCTCACAAGAAGGACCCAATGGGCTTCCTCCTCTTAGGGGGATAGAACATCAAATTGACTTCATTCCGGGGGCAAGCCTACCAAATAGGCCTGCTTATAGAACCAACCCCGAGGAAACAAAGGAGATAGAATCACAAGTTCAAGACTTGTTGGAGAAGGGTTGGGTTCAAAAGAGTCTAAGCCCTTGTGCTGTACCTGTCTTGTTGGTGCCCAAAAAAGATGGAAAATGGCGCATGTGTTGTGATAGTAAAACCCTAGAAGACCATCTAAGTCACCTTAGGGAAGTCTTTCTAGTTCTTAGGAAAAATAGTCTTTTTGCAAATAGGGATAAGTGTACCTTTGGTGTAGATAGTGTAGTCTTTTTAGGCTTTATAGTAAACAAAAAGGGGGTGCATGTAGATCCCGAGAAAATCAAAGCCATCCAAGAGTGGCCAACTCCACAAAATGTAAGTGATGTAAGAAGTTTTCATGGGTTAGCTAGCTTCTATAGAAGGTTTGTGCCTAATTTTTCTAGCCTAGCTTCGCCTTTGAATGAACTTGTTAAAAAAGATGTTGCCTTTTGTTGGAATGAAAAGCATGAGCAAGCCTTTCAAAGGCTAAAAGCTCAACTCACCAATGCACCCATCCTATCTCTCCCAAATTTTTCCAAAACTTTTGAGATAGAGTGTGATGCATCGGGAGTAGGCATAGGCGCGGTATTGTTGCAAGGTGGACACCCCATTGCTTATTTTAGTGAAAAACTCCATGGTGCCACCCTCAACTACCCCACTTATGACAAAGAGCTCTATGCTCTTGTGAGAGCCCTAAAGACTTGGGAACACTATCTTGTGTCCAAAGAATTTGTTATCCATAGTGATCACGAGTCTTTAAAATATTTAAAGGGCCAACACAAGCTCAATAAGAGACATGCAAAATGGATGGAATTTCTTGAACAATTTCCTTATGTAATCAAATACAAGAAAGGAAGCACCAATATAGTGGCCGATGCTCTTTCACGACGCCACACACTCTTTTCAAAATTGGGTGCCCAAATTCTTGGATTTGACCACATAAGAGAGCTTTACCAAGAAGATCAAGAACTTTCATCCATCTATGCCCAATGTCTGCATAGAGCGCAAGGAGGTTACTATGTGTCCGAGGGATATCTTTTTAAAGAAGGAAAACTTTGCATTCCTCAAGGAACACATAGAAAACTCCTTGTCAAAGAATCACATGAAGGGGGACTCATGGGCCATTTTGGAGTTGATAAGACTCTAGATCTTTTGAAAGCAAAATTTTGTTGGCCACACATGAGGAAAGATGTCCAACGCCATTGCTCTAGATGTATCTCATGTTTAAAAGCAAAGTCTAGAACAATGCCGCATGGACTCTACACCCCTTTGCCGATTGCAAATGCTCCTTGGGAAGACATTAGCATGGATTTCATTTTAGGACTTCCTAGGACTGCAAGAGGCCATGACTCTATCTTTGTGGTAGTGGACCGTTTTAGCAAAATGTCTCACTTTATTCCATGCCACAAAGTAGATGATGCTCAAAATATTTCTAAACTCTTCTTTAGAGAAGTGGTGAGACTCCATGGTCTCCCTAGAAGTATAGTGTCCGATAGAGATCCCAAGTTTATAAGTCACTTTTGGAAAACTCTTTGGGGTAAACTTGGAACAAGACTACAATTTTCAACTTCTTGTCATCCTTAAACGGATGGGCAAACCAAAGTAGTCAGTAGATCTCTTGGAACTATGCTTAGGGCTATCATGAAGGGCAGCCACAAATCTTGGGATGAGTACCTTCCCCACATTGAATTTGCTTACAATAGAGTAGTTCACAAGACTACTAATGCTTCTCCTTTTGAGGTAGTATATGGTTTTAATCCTCTCACGCCCATGGATTTAATTCCCCTTCCTAATCCACAAGATTTTGTGCATAAGGAAGGAGTAATCAAGGCTGATTTTGTCAAGAAAATGCATGAGAAGATTAAAATTCAAATACAACAACAAAATGAGAAGTACACAAAACACAACAACAAAGGGAAGAGAGAAATAATTTTTGAGGAAGGAGACTTAGTTTGGCTTCATCTTCGAAAAGATAGATTTCCAAATCAAAGGAAGTCCAAACTAAGTCCCCGAGGTGATGGACCCTTCCAAGTCCTTAAGCGAGTCAACAACAATGCGTATAAATTGGACCTACCTCTTGAATATGGAGTACATGACACATTTAATGTAATTGATCTTTCTCCATTTGTAGGTACCAATGACGATGACGAACTGGATTTGAGGACAAATCCTTTCCAAGGGGGAGGGGATGATGGAGGAGGGCCAAGCACATCTAGCCAAGGAAGCCAAGGCCCAAACCAAGAAGACCGTCTAGACCAAGAGGAGCGTCTAGAACGTGAAGGAGGGAGGCTATCCATGGAGCTAGACGCTCCTCTTGGTCTAGACGGTCTTCTTGGTTTGGGCCTTGGCTTCCTTGGCTAGATGTGCTTGGCCCTCCTCCATCACCATTAATTGTGTTTTAACCTTGGACCTTTGGAAATGAACCTTCACATCTACTTAACACTTGTTAAGTTAATGTCCAGTGGGGATTTTCCTTAGGTGACTCACTCTAAATTGTTAGAATCTTGATCCTAATTCTAAGAAAGTGTCACAAACATAATGAAACTAAAATCAACTCACATCATGTGGTATCATGAGCTATGGTGATGTTTTGTTCTTGTTGAGTTGAATTGACACTTTCTATTCAAGCAATTTCCATTTTCCATCACTTTATTTTTGTGCAGAATTTTTTTTAGGTTCCTTGTTGTGTTAGTTATTCTGTTTTTGCTTTAATTTGAGTCTTTCCTTGCTGTTTTAATTGGTGCAAAATTAATTGTGTTGGAGTCATTTTTGCTTTTTGAATCCATACAAGTTTTGTCAAGTCATTTCTATTCATCTTCTAAAAATACCCATTTATGTTTTCTTGTAGTTTTTCCATTTTTAATCGGTTCAATCTTTTCCATGAGTTGTTTCCTTTCATTTGCTGCCATTGTTCTGCACTTTGTTTGGTTTATTTCCTTGTTTTCTTGCTGTTTTAATTTCGTCCAAACCATGGGTTTCCATATACATGTGTTGTTCTTGTTTTCCATCCATGGGTTTTTTGTTCTTTGATGAGCTTCTTGTGATTTTCTAATTCCTATTGAATTTCAATCAGTATTTTCACTTCTTCTTGGTGTTCTTATGATGTTCTTGTGTTTCCTTTGAAGTTTGGTACTGTTCTTGAATTACCCATTCATATTCCATTGTTATCTTACACTACAAGTTACCTATTCATGTATTTTTAGTATGAACCTTTGTTTTCTTGAGTAGAAACTCTATTAATTGCTCTTTAGAATTTTGATCCTAAAGGATCAGTAATCGCCCAGATTGCACATGATTGCCGTGTGTTAAGGTTGGGAGATCAGGTGGTCAGCAAGTCGCCGAAAGAGCACATCGCCGGGTGTTTGAGAAGACTTGGCATGCACTTGTTGTATGGTCTAAGTACAGAGGATAGGTGGCATATCTGCCACCATGTGTAGTGTGAGCTGCAATGCCCAGGGTTAACCAGCTCGCCATGTTAAGGTTGCGCCCAGAGTAACCTGTATACTAAGCTACTCCCTGTGTGGATAACTTAGTCGCAGGGGCACAGTAGAAGTAACGTTTCAGCTGCAGACACTCCAGATGATGACACGTGTACGACCAGACGTTATCCACGTGTCAAGAGGAATAACCGTCAGGAGAGAGAAAAACTCAGGTATATAAGCGAAACTCTTAACGAAATTAGAGGAGGGTTTTTACAGATTCTCACTGCTCACACATCTGAGAGTTTCAGTCACACACGGGTCTCACAGAGAGATTCAGATATAGTTTTGGTGTTCCTGTTGCCTGACTTGAGCGTCGGAGCTACAACGGCCGCTAGAGGCGCCGTCTGTGTGTTTTGCAGGCAGCGTTTGGAGCTCCGGCGGTGGTTCTTGGAGCGTTCCTGCAGAATAGAGGGCTAGACGAAGGAGTGACGAGGCAGTCCTCCACGTTCGAGTCAAGCAGCATGAACATTATACACCCAGGAAAGACCAGGTCAGGGGGCGTGCAAGGGAGCACGACGCACCCCCTAGGTACGATTTTGTTGTAGAGTTGGCAGAGCTGATCGCCATCCCTGCCGTGGCTGCAAGGCTCCGAGTACCAGAGAAGACCGACAGGGTACTTGGAAGGAAGAAGGATGAGTGGTGTGAGTTCCATCATGCTTATGGACACACACTCCGCACCTGCCTGGCGTTGGGACGTCAACTCGCTGAGTTGGTGAAGACAGGTCTCCTGACCGATTACCTACGGGGAGCGCAGGGTGATCGCGCTTCGGGGTCTCAAGCGGGTGATCAGCAACATGAAATCCCTGTGCATGGGGAGGTGATGACCATTGCGGGAGGTTTTTCCGGCGGAGGGTGTTCCAGGTCGCAGAGAAGAAGGTATGCACGGTCGGTGATGGCCGTGGACTCGGTGGATGAAGGCCATTTTCCCGAGGTGGACATTACCTTCACAAGGGCTGATTTGCAAGACGTAATACCCCACAACAACGACCCGGTGGTCATCTCCCTGGTGACAGCGGGAAGACGAGTGCACAGGGCGCTCGTAGACCAAGGAAGCTCAGCGGACGTCATGTTCTGGCCGACGTTCAACAAGTTACAACTGTCCCCCGATCAGTTGAGGCCATATGTTGGGTGTCTATATGGTTTCGCGGGAGACCAGGTCGAGGTGCGGGGCTACATAGAGCTGAGGACGACGTTCACCGATGGAGAGGCGTCCCGCACAGAGAAGATAAAGTTCTTGGTGGTGAATGCCCCATCTGCATACAATATCTTGTTGGGAAGACCCACGCTCAACAGGTTGGGCGCAGTGCCGTCGACGAGGCACATGAAGTTGAAGTTGCCGTCGGTGGAAGGGGCTGTAACATCCCGCCAAAAACTATTCATATTTATAATGAAAATAAAGGTAAACAAATAATGTTGAAGAGAACATAATTATATATATAAGTAATGAAGTTGCTCCTCACAGGGAGTTTAATACATAACCAGTCAAATGTTTTTCAAAACTTAACGAAATCAATCAAATACAACGAAAACGGCGGTCTCCATACATAAACCGGCGATCTCCTAACAGAAGACCCCAAAACAGGCGATCTGCTATCAGGACATAAATCCGGCGATCACTACCAAGAGATAGAACCAGGCGATCTCTTCCCCGGCGACCACTCACTAAGGAGCTCTACTTCCTGGAAGATCATCTGCTCCCGTGTAAAAATTACACGATCATCACAGTTTTAAGAGAAAAACAGCCATAGAGCAGAACACGCAGGGTAAGCTATATATTTTAAAGAGAGTTTAAATATGAACATAAAAATCAGAATGAAACAAATTCAAGATACCCACATAAAACTATAAAGTTTCTCATTCCCTTCACCTGATCGCCAAGAAATCACACATTTCACAATATTTTCAAGAGTCGTTCTATTTCACATCATGCATCAAGTGTCTATCAAATTTCAAAGTTCCTCATTTCACACGTCAGACTACACTGACTCAGCACACAAGACACTTGACACTACTTCCGGAAGACTCATGCTTTGACTAGACTCGTGTATTTGCACCTGTCATACTGCCCACTGTGAAATCACACACATTCACAAGGTCGCCGTGAAATCACACACATTCACAAGCGTATAATGAATCTCAATATCATCACCATCCAAGCATGACAGGGTTAATCCACACAACAGGTTGAGCTCGTTCTCTTTCAAACAACTCACCCATACGTATGAACCTCCTTCGACTCTCAACGCCCGAATAACTTCATCTATATGATTCCATTATATCAGGAGAGTCAGGATATCATAACGAATCACCGGTCAATGCACATCCTACACGATCTTACACGGTATTTTCTTTCCTGAAAATACTATGCCTTGATCTCACATTCACAACATTCAACACATCATGCCACACTTAAATGAATGATTTCAATCACAGCAAAACTCACTCCAAGGTTCATGTTTTCGAATATCACATTTACATCTCAAACAGTTTCAAAACAACACCAAAAACAGGGAGTTCGTAAAACAGCGCCAAAACCGGCGATCTTGTCCAAAAACAGGGGATTTCGAAATCTGTATTTAAAACCGGCGACCACGTCGCCCAAACACATAGAACAGAGCATTCACGAAGATGAAAAAGAAACCGGCGACCACGTCGCCCTCACTTCAGAAACAGCTAATCTATGGCTTGTATTGAAAATGAAAGCTAGCTTCCCTTACCTGGACTTGCGCAAAACACCAGGAGCTCCGAAACCCAACGAAGCTTAAAGAATGCCTTGGCTCTGTTTTTTCGTCTGGTTTGAAGGACTTGCAGAGAACCTCCCAGGTGCTCTAATGGTGGTCGTCGCTCGTCGTACTCTTGTGTGAAGGTGCCAGAATCGCAGCGCGAAGGAGAGAATGGAGGAGAAGGGAGGTAAACTCACTCTTTCGCTCTTGAACAACTGCAACGTTCCCCTCTCTCAGAAGTGGGTTTTTGCATCTTAAACCAGCTTGTCCACAAGAGCAGCTGCCACCACCCACTCTGCAGAGAAGTCTGAGTGTACGTTTCTCTGAACAGTACGACCATGTTTGTCTCTTGCGCATGCCAACCACTGCCCTGAACAGTACGACCACTGTTGTCTCTTCTGCATGCCAACCACTGCCCTGAACAGTACGACTGCGAGTGTCTCTTGCGCATGCCAACATTCTGATGTCACTATTCTGAACCACCCTTTTTGTCTACGTGGCGCGCGTGCAGGACGTTTTCATGCTGGGAGTCTGGGTCCCACTTTCTCTGTGTGAAGCTCGACATCGCGCGAAGACTCTCCACCGATGACCTCTCGCGCGAAGACAATCCACCGATGATCTCTCGCGCGAAGACTAACCCCGCATGCCTCGCGCCCTGGTGATGCCCGCATGCCCCTCGCGCCCTGGCGATGGCCGCATGCCTCTCACCTGGCGATGCCTGCATGCCCCTCGCGCCCTGGCGATGGCCGCATGCCTCTCACCTGGCGATGCCCGACGACACATCGCCACGCCTTCCTGAAGGTTCTTCATTCCACTATGTTACGTCCAAGGTATCATCTCCACATGACTCGGTGACGTCGGTAGCTTCACATTTCCAAGAGTAGATCAGCACCACTCCTCGTGCTCCCATGTATGCAACACTAAGGGTGATCTCTTTTGCTCAAGCGTAGAGCTTCGCATGCACAGCGTATCTAAGGCTTAACCCACACCTTGATACGCGTGGTTGTTGGAACCCACTCTGGTTGATCCAGTATCTTGACCACATACTACGTGCATTCCCGCCGATCACGTACACTCTAGGCGATTGGCGCTCATGTCTCCTCTAGGCGACAGGCGATTATGTGCCAAAGGAGTCGGAGATCGCCTCCGTCTTCACTAACGGCGATCTTGTAGAAGACTTCTTAGTTACACTTTTCCTCCTTTACTCTTCTTGGTCCACATGTCATCCGACCGACCTCTACTAGCTTACCCCAGATCATGGGCGACGTCCGATGTCTACTACTACGAAACTTCATTTACCAACTCTTTGTATTTTAAATAATAACATTTTTCTGAAATTATTTAAATATAACACTTTTATTCCTATTAAAGTTTCTAGGTCCTTACAATCTCCCCAACAAGAAAAATTTTCGTCCTCGAAAATTGGATTACAAGGAAAAGAGGTAGGGATATGCTTCTCTCATGGTTTCTTCAAATTCCCCTGGTGAATCACCCGATCTGCACGTCGTCCACTTCCAACACGTGACTAGGGTCTGCAAGATACTTCCTTAGCCGTGATACGTGAAATACATTATGCAGGTTTGCTAAATGGGGAGGTGGGGCGATCTCATAAGCCACTGGACTGATCCCCCTTAGGATCTGATATGGCCCAACAAACTTAGGGGACAGCTTCTTTGATCTGATCGCCCATCCTACACCCTTGGCTGGTGTCCTCCCTCATAAAGACATGATCCCCCAGCAGCAAACCCCAAAGGTCTTCTCCTCTGCTCTGCCTAGGACATCTGCCGACTTTGAGAAACTTTCATTCTGCCCTGTATCAGTTTCACCCTCTCGGTTGTCTACTGAACCAACTCTTACTACTCCAATACTTCATCAAATTCCATTTTACATCCCTGCATATGGAATATGCTGCCCCATTGAGCGCCAACTCTAGCATTCACACTCTACTTCCAACCTTGAAGACTTGGTCGAGCAAGATCCCTTCATCGGAAGGAAAGGGGACAGCTGCCCACTACTCATGCCCTCCCCTAGCTAATTCAAACTAGGATCCGAAATATCCTTCTAGGAATCAACTCCTGCATTTTGATCAAAACCATCCATTGACTTCCCAACTGTTGATCTAATTCTCACGCTCCCTAAAGGGACACCTTTTGTTCACCACTACGCTACATAGTTCTGTACCTTATAAAGACAAAGTTCCTGTTGCTGTTACTTTCTAAATCATTATTATGACTCTTTTTGCCAACTCGGCCTCCTGCTCCCATTACGACCTTCTTTTCAATGTATACGTTGGATGCATTGATTTTGGGTTCAGGTGCCTATCCAAAAAGGCATACGAGAACGAACGCACCATATATCTCAACCACAACCATGCAAGTAGTGGAGCTGATTCGAAAAATTTCCTCTGCATCCAGAATCTCTTGCTTAAAGACAACTCTATTCTTCTCCTCCCAGATACAATAGACTATTTCCACTCACAATCCCTTCCACACCCAACTTTCTGAAATTTACTACATCTCTAGAAGGACTCAACATCATCATAACACAACTTACCCTCATTCTTATCCACAGCCATTTCCTCCTTCCCTTCTACATTCACAGGCCGATCTGCATCCTATTTTGCCAAAATTCAGGAGGCTTACGGTTTCGGAAGCCTTTTATCTCAACCCACTATTCCCATAATCATCTTTCAAATCACGATCAACAAAACAGCATCCATTCTGCGTGAAACTTAAGCTAGAACCATCTCATGCTGTTTCATCGACATGAACATCTTCTAAGCTTCAAAAGAAAAAAAAAAATCTTTCTTGGAATTTAACTCTGGTACTTCCCATGGATACACATGCTTAAGCTTTAAACCCCCAGCATCCTGCTTATTTACTCTCCATGACTTATACGTAGCTGGGACTAAGTCCTTGGTACAACCAAATCTAACTTACACTTGCTTCTTTAATTCCATCTACTCAGCAGGAGTCATTATGCAGGGAGTCATGGACACTGGTCCAGCTCCAGGTACCAAAACAATAGAGAACTCCATCTCTCTCTTAGGAGGTAGTCCAGGCATTTCTTCTGGAACTACGCCCATGGAATCTTTCACCACGTTTATCCTACTCACGTCCTCTTCATTCTTCACTTCCAACCGAGCTAGGATCACGAAGCACCTCGCCCCTTTTTCCCAACTCCGACCACCCATGCTGAGCAGATATCACATCTGACTCTTGGAGGTCTGGAACCGCTAATTTTCTGCCTATCGCAATCTATGAGAACATGATTGGCAGAAAGCCAATCTATTCCTAGGGTAACATTCAGATCCTGAAGAGGTAGGCAGATCAAACTTACTTTGAACCTGCGTCCCTCTACCATCACTGGACATTCAGAGCAAACTATGGGGGTCGTAACCTGTCCTGATGCAGGTGTAGAGACCAACCGTTCAAACGGTAACTCCTTCACTAGAAGGCCCAACTTGGCTACACACAAGCTTGACACAAAAGAGTGTGTCGCTCTGGAATCAAACAAAATTTTAACGCCTCTACCAGCTATAGAGTAAACACTTTGTACTAAGTTACCTGACTGAGATGTCTCCGCTCCAGACATGGCAAACACTCTCCCTCCTGCCTGAGGTCTGCTGCCTTTGTTCCTCAACTGCTGGGAACTAACGGGTTGAGTCATCCTTTTTCTGTTAGGACAATCTCTAGAAATGTGCCCCATCTCTTGACATGTGAAACACCCTTTCTCTGAATTCCTCTTGGAGCACACCTTGACGTTATGTAACCCACCACAACGGAAACACCTTGATTTCCATGGTTGTTGCTGCTGAAACTGGAGCGGAACTGCTCCTGCTCGATGTGGTGGAGGTCTCGCATAAGGCTTGCTTTGTGGGTGCTGCACCTTGGCCTTCCCACTGGAGGGACCCCCTGGTTGTGATCTGATTACCCTGGAACCACCCCTCTCCAGGGTCTCCACCCTCTTTGCCTTCTCCACTAAGGCATGGAACTCCCTGATCCACTGATCTGGTTGGTTCGGAGAAACGTTCCGACGGAACTGGGTTGGGTTGTGCCTCATGAACTCGGTCATCCCCACCTGCTCCCGAGGCTGATTGACATGGGAAGCTGTTGCAGCCGATCCAGCAGTTTCCAAATGATTCATTACAGCCTGATGAATCTGGGCCATTACCGTATTCTGCTGTTGGATGGCAGTTGCCATCATCTCCATGGCCCTGGCGATCTGACCCATCTCTGAAGAAGGTCGGGGAGGGGTAGGAGGTTTACGCGCCATCTTTCCTCGTTCTCAGATTTTGAAACTATAGGTTTTCTATATTCCCTACGACTATAAGAATGAGATCGATGAGAAATCAATTCATTCAGGAGGTAACATCTAGACCTTACAAAGGTCAACATCTCAAAGTCATTAAGAATTTGAGTTCATCAACAGAATCATAATACTTATAACCTCAAACAAAACACCAGGACAGCTACTGGTATACAACCATCAATCCAAACAACCACTTTCAATCAATTACAACACACTCAATAAAACAAAATAAATCACACCAGAATTCAATGTATACTAAACATCAAACCTTTGGAATTAAGATTGAGAATCATCTCGATCCAGTTATGAGTGTGCACCCTCATTACTTTATCAAGATCCTCTCATTCTTAATACCAAGATTTTCAATTAGGGCATACATTCACTAAGGCACACACAAAATTTCAATACAAAACGTTTTGAAAACTTTTCACTATAGTTGTTATTTAAAACTCAAATAGATTTTATGAGCAGAAGAAACACAATGGATCCACAGCCCTCAGGTCATCCTAAGGACGAACTGCTCTGATACCATTAATGTAACATCCCGCCAAAAACTATTCATATTTATAATGAAAATAAAGGTAAACAAATAATGTTGAAGAGAACATAATTATATATATAAGTAATGAAGTTGCTCCTCACAGGGAGTTTAATACATAACCAGTCAAATGTTTTTCAAAACTTAACGAAATCAATCAAATACAACGAAAACGGCGGTCTCCATACATAAACCGGCGATCTCCTAACAGAAGACCCCAAAACAGGCGATCTGCTATCAGGACATAAATCCGGCGATCACTACCAAGAGATAGAACCAGGCGATCTCTTCCCCGGCGACCACTCACTAAGGAGCTCTACTTCCTGGAAGATCATCTGCTCCCGTGTAAAAATTACACGATCATCACAGTTTTAAGAGAAAAACAGCCATAGAGCAGAACACGCAGGGTAAGATATATATTTTAAAGAGAGTTTAAATATGAACATAAAAATCAGAATGAAACAAATTCAAGATACCCACATAAAACTATAAAGTTTCTCATTCCCTTCACCTGATCGCCAAGAAATCACACATTTCACAATATTTTCAAGAGTCGTTCTATTTCACATCATGCATCAAGTGTCTATCAAATTTCAAAGTTCCTCATTTCACACGTCAGACTACACTGACTCAGCACACAAGACACTTGACACTACTTCCGGAAGACTCATGCTTTGACTAGACTCGTGTATTTGCACCTGTCATACTGCCCACTGTGAAATCACACACATTCACAGGGTCGCCGTGAAATCACACACATTCACAAGCGTATAATGAATCTCAATATCATCACCATCCAAGCATGACAGGGTTAATCCACACAACAGGTTGAGCTCGTTCTCTTTCAAACAACTCACCCATACGTATGAACCTCCTTCGACTCTCAACGCCCGAATAACTTCATCTATATGATTCCATTATATCAGGAGAGTCAGGATATCATAACGAATCACCGGTCAATGCACATCCTACACGATCTTACACGGTATTTTCTTTCCTGAAAATACTATGCCTTGATCTCACATTCACAACATTCAACACATCATGCCACACTTAAATGAATGATTTCAATCACAGCAAAACTCACTCCAAGGTTCATGTTTTCGAATATCACATTTACATCTCAAACAGTTTCAAAACAACACCAAAAACAGGGAGTTCGTAAAACAGCGCCAAAACCGGCGATCTTGTCCAAAAACAGGGGATTTCGAAATCTGTATTTAAAACCGGCGACCACGTCGCCCAAACACATAGAACAGAGCATTCACGAAGATGAAAAAGAAACCGGCGACCACGTCGCCCTCACTTCAGAAACAGCTAATCTATGGCTTGTATTGAAAATGAAAGCTAGCTTCCCTTACCTGGACTTGCGCAAAACACCAGGAGCTCCGAAACCCAACGAAGCTTAAAGAATGCCTTGGCTCTGTTTTTTCGTCTGGTTTGAAGGACTTGCAGAGAACCTCCCAGGTGCTCTAATGGTGGTTGTCGCTCGTCGTACTCTTGTGTGAAGGTGCCAGAATCGCAGCGCGAAGGAGAGAATGGAGGAGAAAGGAGGTAAACTCACTCTTTCGCTCTTGAACAACTGCAACATTCCCCTCTCTCAGAAGTGGGTTTTTGCATCTTAAACCAGCTTGTCCACAAGAGCAGCTGCCACCACCCACTCTGCAGAGAAGTCTGAGTGTACGTTTCTCTGAACAGTACGACCATGTTTGTCTCTTGCGCATGCCAACCACTGGCCTGAACAGTGCGACCACTGTTGTCTCTTCTGCATGCCAACCACTGCCCTGAACAGTACGACCGCGAGTGTCTCTTGCGCATGCCAACATTCTGATGTCACTATTCTGAACCACCCTTTTTGTGTATGTGGCGCGCGTGCAGGACGTTTTCATGCTGGGAGTCTGGGTCCCACTTTCTCTGTGTGAAGCTCGACATCGCGCGAAGACTCTCCACCGATGACCTCTCGCGCGAAGACAATCCACCGATGATCTCTCGCGCGAAGACTAACCCCGCATGCCTCGCGCCCTGGTGATGCCCGCATGCCCCTCGCGCCCTGGCGATGGCCGCATGCCTCTCACCTGGCGATGCCTGCATGCCCCTCGCGCCCTGGCGATGGCCGCATGCCTCTCACCTGGCGATGCCCGACGACACATCGCCACGCATTCCTGAAGGTTCTTCATTCCACTATGTTACGTCCAAGGTATCATCTCCACATGACTCGGTGACGTCGGTAGCTTCACATTTCCAAGAGTAGATCAGCACCACTCCTCGTGCTCCCATGCATGCAACACTAAGGGTGATCTCTTTTGCTCAAGCGTAGAGCTTCGCATGCACAGCGTATCTAAGGCTTAACCCACACCTTGATACGCGTGGTTGTTGGAACCCACTCTGGTTGATCCAGTATCTTGACCACATACTACGTGCATTCCCGCCGATCACGTACACTCTAGGCGATTGGCGCTCATGTCTCCTCTAGGCGACAGGCGATTATGTGCCAGAGGAGTCGGAGATCGCCTCCGTCTTCACTAACGGCGATCTTGTAGAAGACTTCTTAGTTACACTTTTCCTCCTTTACTCTTCTTGGTCCACATGTCATCCGACCGACCTCTACTAGCTTACCCCAGATCATGGGCGACGTCCGATGTCTGCTACTACGAAACTTCATTTACCAACTCTTTGTATTTTAAATAATAACATTTTTCTAAAATTATTTAAATATAACACTTTTATTCCTATTAAAGTTTCTAGGTCCTTACAGGGGCTGTCATTACCATCAAGTCAGATCAGGCTGAGGCTAGGCGCTGTTATGAGAACAGCCTCAAGCAGAAGAGAAGAATCTGCCATCTCACTACAACACCACCAGCAGGCGTGCACCAGGAGAGATCGGTGGTTCGTGGGGCACAGGCAGATCAGGTAATGGAAGATGCTACGCTGGGGGGCTCTCAGGTAGCTCAAGTCGAAGCGGAAGCAAGGAGCGTGATCGATCCTCGTGAGTTAGACATCGCCAGGGCGGTCATCGCCCATGAAAGGAGGTCCCATCCAACTGAGGGATGGAAAGAGGTGGAGATAAGGGGAAAAAGGTTTAAGTTGGGGGAATTGCTCACTGCGGAAGACCGAGCATAGATCGCCTGTGTGATTGAGAAGCACATGGGCGCGTTTGCGTGGTTAGCTTCTGACATGCCGGGGATCAACCCTGATTTCCTTTGCCACCACCTGTCAATGGACCCCAAGGCGCGGCCAGTGCGCCAGAGGCGAAGGAGATTCAATGAAGAGAAGAAGAAGGTGATCCATGATGAGACGCAGAAGCTCCTTGCTGCTGGACATATCAGAGAGATCCAGTACCCCGAGTGGCTGGCAAACGTGGTACTGGTGCAAAAGTCAAATGGCAAGTGGAGGATGTGTGTGGACTTCACTGACCTCAATAAGGCCTGCCCCATGGACTCCTACCCTCTCCCTAGTATAGATGCATTGGTGGACAGCGCGTCAGGGGGGAAGCTCCTCAGCTTTCTGGACGCCTTCTCAGGCTACAACCAGATAAGGATGCACCCCATGGACGAGTGCAAGACTGCTTTCATGACGGAACGATCTTGCTACTGCTACAAGGTAATGCCATTCAGGTTGAAGAACGCAGGAGCTACCTATCAGAGACTTATGGATAGGGTGCTCTCGCCCATGCTTGGAAGGAACGTGCATGCATACGTAGATGACATGGTGGTCACGTCGTGGGAGAAGGCGCACCATGTAGTTGATCTGGAGGAACTTTTCACCACCATCGCCAAGTATGGGTTGAAGCTCAACCCTGAGAAGTGCATCTTCGGTGTGGAGGCTGGGAAGTTCTTAGGTTTCCTCCTAACGGAGCGTGGAATTGAGGCGAACCCGGAGAAGTGCGCGGCAATCGTGGCGATGAGGAGCCCAACGACGGTGAAGGAGGTGCAGCAGCTCACTGGTCGGTTGGCCGCCTTGTCACGGTTCATGTCTGCTGGAGGAGAGAAGGGTCATCCGTTTTTCCAATGTCTCTAGCGCAACAGTACATTCGTGTGGACACCGGAATGCGAAGAAGCCTTCTTGAAGCTGAAGGAGTATCTGGCGAGCCCACCAGTATTGTGTAAACCACAAATGGGCACCCCTCTTCGCCTGTATTTTGCTATGACAGAGAGGGCGGTCAGCTCGGTCCTGGTACAAGAGCAAGATCAGGTCCAGAAACCTGTGTATTTTGTAAGTAAGGTACTGCGAGGCCCGGAAACGAGGTATCAGACCCTGGAGAAGGCAGCACTGGCGGTAGTTTTTTCAGCTAGAAGGCTCAGACACTATTTCCACAGCTTCACCATAGTGGTCATGACAGACTTGCCCATCCAGAATGTGTTGAAGAAGCCAGACGTAGCAGGAAGGATGGTCAAGTGGGCTGTGGAACTCTCAGAATTCGACATCCAGTACGAGCCCTGAGGACCGATCAAGGGGCAGGTGTTCGCCGACTTCGTGGTTGAACTGTCGTCGGTCGCGACACCTGCAGAAGGCGTAGTTTTTCGATGGGTCTTATCAGTGGATGGCTCCTCCAATCAGCAGGGAAGCGGCGCTGGAGTCATTCTGGAAGGCCCGAACGGGGTGCTGATCGAACAACCCCTTCGCTTTGCCTTCAAGGCTAGCAACAATCAGGCGGAGTATGAAGCCCTGATCGCAGGAATGTTGCTGGCAAAGGAGATGGGAGCAAGAAGTCTGGTGGCTAAGAGTGATTCGTTGCTAGTCACTGGGCAAGTTACAGGGGAGTTCCAGGCGAAAGATCCTCAGATGGCAGCCTACCTGGAGTACGTCCAGCTCATGAAGACGTCCTTCGATGAGTTTGAGTTGGTGCATGTGCCCCGTGAACAAAATGCCAGAGCAGATCTGCTTGCCAAGCTGGCCAGCTCAGGCAAGGGGGGAAAACAGAGGACCGTCATTCAAGAGACTTTAAAGGTACCACGAGCGTTCGTATCGGACAATCAAATACTTCAAGTATCCAAGTCGGTGGAGCGTCTGGCGATCAGTCATCGGTCCCTGACTCAAGAAACGCTGAAAGCACCGAGGGTGAGGGCGCGACCGGCAAGGTCCGATGAGGCGATGGAAGTCTGCGCTGTCAAGGGGCCCGATACGTGCATAACGCCGTACCAGTTGTACCTAGAGGATGGTGTGCTCCCACTGGACCCAACAGAGGCAAAGAAGATAAAGAAGAGCTCGAGTAAGTTTACTCTAATCGATGGGAACTTGTTTAGATTTGGCTTTTCCCATCCAGTACAAATGTGCGTGCATGGAGAGCAATGCACCAGACTCATGTCAGAGTTGCACGAAGGGGTGTGCGGAAGCCACGTCGGTGGTCGCGCTTTGGCAAGTAGAGTCCTCCGCGCAGGGTATTACTGGCCAACGCTGAAGGAAGACTGTGTGAAGTACGCTCAGCGGTGCAAACAATGCCAACTTCATGCAGACTGGCATAAGGCGCCCCCGGAGGAGTTGAAGTCCATCCATAGCCCGTGGCCATTTCACACGTGGGGAATCGACATCCTGGGACCCTTTCCTCTGGCGATCAGGCAGATGAAGTTCCTCATAGTGGCCATCGAGTATTTCACAAAATGGGTGGAGGCGGAACCAGTGGCCCACATCACCGCTCAGAAGGTCGAGCATTTTGTTTGGAGGAATATTGTCTGTCGTTTCGGAGTACCCAAAAGGTTGGTATTCGACAACGGCACTCAGTTCACCAGTCATCAGTTGAGAAAGATGTGCAAAGAACTGAAGATACAGCAAGTGTTCGCCTCAGTGGAACACCCGCAGACCAACGGGCAGGTGGAGTCAGCCAACCGAGTGCTGCTTAGGGGACTGAAGCAAAGATTAGAGAAAGCCAAGGGGAATTGGGCAGAAGAGGTTCCCAGAATTGTATGGTCCTACCATACCACCCCATAGTCTAGCACCCAAGAGACACCCTTTAGTCTTGTCTATGGGACGGATGCTATGATCCCCGTGGAGATACAGGAGAGCTCCCCTAGATTCCTGAACTTTATCGTCGAAGAGTCCAATCAAGAGTGAAAGGTGAATCTGGACCTCCTGGACGAAGTGCGAGAGGGAGCCAGGGTTAGTGCTGAAGCTGTCAAGAGAAGAGTAGAACGGAGGCACAATTCCAAGGTGAAGCCCAGGCGTTTCCAGGAGGGTGATCTGGTGATAAGGAAAGCACACCAAAATGAGATGGAGAACAAGTTATCTCCAAAGTGGACGGGTCCATATAGAGTAGTTGAGGCGTTGGAGAATGGAGCTTATCGGCTAGAGACTCTGGATGGAGCACCTATCCCCAGGACATGGAACGCTACACACTTGAGATTCTACTTCAGTTAAGTTATAAAGTAGATGCGTTCTCGTGCTGTACACACACCTAATGTATATACTGTAAATAGTTGAACAGATCAGGGGGCACTCTTTTCCCAATGAGGGTTTTTAACGAGGCCACCCAATAAAAAAGATTTCAGTATGTCAAGTGTGCACATGTTTCCCAGTTTCAAGTTCCGCTTGCCCCAGATGCAAGCCCAAGGGATCGGTTGGAGCCTGCTCGCCCCAGGCGCGAGTACGGACCACTGATCTATGTTCTCCTCACCCCAAGAGTGAGTGCAGGTGGCCAAAGTTTAGGAACTCGGGAGTACTAGTAAAACCAAGAGAGGGAAAGGGAAGATTTCGAGAAACGTCCAACAGGAACCAGACCTAAAGGTTGATGACCTCGGAGCAAGCAAGAGGGGTCACCAAGAAGAATTCTTCTTCCCCGAAGCAAGACATCATCTTCGCCTTAAAGCACCAAGAAGCAGAGCGCGATCAGTCATCGGTGCACCCAAAGCAAGATCAGCCGTCGGTGCCTACCGGGAGTGAGTACTCGGTCGGTGCATTGGTCATCGGGGTCTTGTTAACACGCGTTAAGCTGGGACCCAGGCTCCCAGCGAGAGCGTTACGCATGCACCTCGCATGATTCCAGAAGAAGATTGGTCATCGGGGTCTTGTTAACACGCGTTAAGTTGGGACCTAGGCTCCCAGCGAGAGCGTTACGCATGCACCTCGCATGATTCCAGAAGAAGAACTGCTTACCAGGGAACGTGCGGTGAGACCATGCAGGCAGGGATGCGCCTGGCGAGTGCGCTTAGACAGCCACCCCTGGTGCTCCCCTGGGAGCATGCACCCACTCAGTAAAGGAAGTCCTCACCCTCGACTTTGTACAGCGGGGTGTAGGCGAAAGGAAGTCCTCACCCTCGACTTTGTACAGCGGGGTGCAGGCGAAAGGAAGTCCTCACCCTCGACTTTGTACAGCGAGGTGCAGGCCGAGAGAAAAGTCCTCTTCCCCTGCTTTTTACAGCAAGGTTCAGGCGAGAGAAAGTCTTCTTCCTCTGCTTCTTACGACAAGGTTGAGGCAAAGGAACCAAGTCCTTATCCTCTGCTTCATACAGCAAGGTAAAGGCAACAGAGAAAGTCCTCACCTCGACTTTATACAGCGAGGCTGAGGCGAGATAAAAGGTCCTCACCTCGACTTGTTACAGCGAGGCTGGGGCGAGAGGAGAAAGACCTCACCTCGACTTCCTACAGCGAGGCTGAGGCAAGAGGGGTCATCAAGAAGCAGTCCTCTTCCCCTAAAACACAAGCTTCATCTTCAGAGGTGATGGAAGAGTCCCAAGCCCAAGTCCAAGCCCAAACCATGTTCAAGTCGAAGACCTATCTCAAGCCCACCAAATAGAAGATATGGGCCAACTACAAGGGCTATGGCAAGAAGAATACAAGAGGATTGGGACACTGCTACTGATGGCAGAGAGACTTTCCTCTACATGATAAAGATGCCATAAGTTTAGTGTAGAAGTAGAATTTAATTTTCTTGTCAAAATTAGAATAGGAAAATAATTGTAATTTTCTTAGAATTAATTTTGGCACCTAAAACACCAACCTAGGTTAATTTAGGGTTTTTTAAAACCACTAAATTAACCAAGGCTGGTTTGGAAAGCCTAGAGAGGGTGAGCGTGAAATACTAATCACACCCCTCCCATGTGCTCTCATTTTTAGGCTCCACCTTGAGGAGAATTTCATTTTGAATTTCCCTCCATTTTCATTTGAATTTTCAGCCCTCTAAACACTATAAATAAGAGGGCTTGGCTCATGTAATTCTCAAGATTAATTTGAGTGAAATTGCTGCCAACTTTGTGCCAATTATCACTCTTGTCTCCTATCTCTAGGATAGACACCTTAGTCTTCATTTTTCATCTTTTCCAAGTGAGATGGCCTCACCACTCACTCTCCACACCTAACACTTCACCTTCAAGGTTGCCACAGCTCCTAGGAGTGCCTTGCACGTTTCCAACCATTGCTTCCGCCACCTTCAATTGTGTTTTCCAGCTCATGGAAGAAGGCACTCAAGCTAGGCTACATCAAGAGGTCGGGTCCTCTATGCACTTAGCGCTGGAGTGACACGGAAGTAATGCGAAGCCTGAAGCGCGATGACTGATCGGTGGTGCGCTAACAGGCTAGTCGGTGGTCGGTAGTAAAGCTCTGAGTCTGAAAGCTTCCCCAAGCAAGCTCTTGGGCGATCAGTCGAAGCATTTAGACGCCATCAGGTCAGTCATCAAACATGAACTTATGCATAAAAGATTTATATACAAGTTTGTAGCAGCAAGAGAAATTACATAAAAGGAGAAGTGGCAAGGGAAGAAGCTCAAGGAGGAGGAATGAGCCTGCCATCGGCCACTGAATGGTGGAGGCTAGGTTGGGTAGAGTCCGAGTCTGGCAGGACGTAGTGAACCTGCTGCAAGCCCATGGAACCCATCTATCAGAACCTCGGCACCAGCAGCCATGATCTCAGGTACATCAGCTTCGAGCTCCTTCTTCTCTTTGGCAACGAAGACCACTTAGTCTCTTCGCTGAGAACAAGTTCACAGCTCGAGACTGGGGGGCTTGTGATCCGGTTGGTCATCGGTAGTCTATGACGTCAGCAGCTGATGACGACGTGGGTCAGTCACAGAGTGACGCGTGGCACGAGAAAGCAGATGAACCAGGGTGGAGATCGTTCAAGAACGGCGATCAGTGGTCAGCTACCGAGTGACCACCACCAGAAGATCGGTTCCTACTTGAGCGCCTGGAAGAAGAGCGCGAGAAGTGATGAAGCACCGATCAGTCATCGGTGTATACAGAGTGATCAGTCATTGGTGCATGCAGAGTGATCAGTCATCGGTGCATGCAGAGTGATCAGTCGTCAGGGGCTCCTTGTCAACACGTGTTAAACTGGGACCCAGGCTCCCAGCGAGAACGTTACTCAAGGGACCTCGCCTGATTCCATAAGCAGAGCACGACAACGTGAAGAAGCGCCATCGGACATCGGCCAGGATGAGAGATACCTCAGTCATCGGTGTGTGCCGAGGTGACATCGGCCGCGCGATGTGAACAACGCAACCAATGATCAGTAAAGCGCCCAGGGGCAGGGAATGGCCTTAGTCGCGATACGACCACGCATGAAGATGAGAAGACGCAGTTAAGTGCAGAATCCTGCTGGGACAAGAACCCATCAAGGTTAGAGTCTCCCAGTGGGGTTGCATGTCTGCCACGTGGATGGTGAAGATGTTCCCAGAGAATAGGTAGGGCAGATAGGCACAGAAGTCGAGGGGTGCAGAGGTACCCACGCGGCCTCCCCTGTCAGACTTGGCACTCAAGTGAAGAAGGCTGGCACGCAAGGTAGCCCTGGGGAGTGGAAACGACAGTGCAGAGTAATTAAGTGGCCCTAGAGGTAGCCCGTAGGGGCTACGTGGGTTTATATGAGGAAGAAGAACACCAAACCAGGTATGCAATCTTTACCTCAGAATACACAACACAAAGCTAAGAACACTCAGTTTTCAAATCAAAGAGGACTGAAGGCACACACACACGGGTCTCACACAGAGAGATCCGAGAGAGAGAGTTTTGGTGTTCCCGTTGCCTGACTTGAGCGTCGGAGCTACAACGGCCGCTAGAGGCGCCATCTGTGTGTTTTGCAGGCATCGTTCGGAGTTTCGGCGAAGGTTCCTGGAGCCTCCTTGCAGAACGCGCAGCAGTTAGAAAGCCAGACGAAGGAGTGACGAGGCATTTTCCCCACGCCCGAGTCCGCGGCGAGAACAACTTCATTTAGTGAATATTAAGGTATAGAAAGTTCAAATGGCGATAGATTTTGACAGAGAAGTCCAATCAAGACGCCTAAAAAATGAAAGTGGCTCGAAATGGGGCGTGGCGTATCTGCATGTTTTATGCCGATTCGTCAGTAGTTTGGGGTTTGGGGAAACTTCATTTAGTTAATATTAGGGTATACAAAGTTCAAATGGCGATTGATTTGACAGAGAAGTCCGATCAAGACGCATAAAAAATGACAGTGGCTCGAAACGGGCGTGGCATATCTGCATGTTTTGTGCCGATTCGTCAGTACTTTGGGGTTTGGGGAAACTTCATTTAGTAAAAATTAGGGTATACAAACTTCACATGGCGATAGATTTTGACAGAGAAGTTCGATCAAGACGGTTTAGGGTTTAGGGTTTAGGGTTCGATTCGTCAGTAGTTTGGGGTTTGGGGAAACTTCATTTAGTGAATATTAGGGTATACAAACTTCAAATGGCGATAGATTTTGACAGAGAAGTCCAATCAAGACACCTAAAACATGAAAGTGAGTCGAAACGGGGAGTGGCGTATCTGCATGTTTTGTGCCGATTCGTCAGTAGTTTGGGGTTTGGGGAAACTTCTTTGAGTGAATATTAAGCTATACAAACTTCAAATGGCGATTGATTTTCACAAAGAAGTTCGATCTAGACACCTCAAAAACAAAAGTGGCTGAAAACGGGGCCTGGCGTATTTGCATGGTTTGTGCCGATTCATCAGTAGTTTGGGATCTTCATTTAGTGAATATTAGGGTATACAAACTTCAAAGGGCGATAGATTTTGACAGAGAAGTCTGATCAAGATGCTTAAAAAATAAAAGTGGCTCGAAACAGGGCATGGCGTCTCTGCATGTTTTGTGCCAATTCCTTATTAGTTTCTGACTCTGGGAAACTTCATTTAGTCAATATTAGGGTATACAAACTTCAAATGGCGATAGATTTTGACAGAGAAGTCCGATCAAGATGCCTGAAAAAAGAAAGTGGCTCGCAACGGGGGGTGGCATATCTACATGTTTTGTGCCGATTCGTCAGTAGTTCGGGGTTTAGGGAAACTTCATTTAGTAAATATTAGGGTATACAAACTTCAAATGGCGATAGATTTTGACAGAGAAGTCCGATCAAGACGCGTAAAAAACTAAAGTGGCTTGAAACATGGCGTGGTGTATCTGCATGTTTTGTGCCGATTCGTCAGTAGTTTCGGGTTTGGCGTAACTTCATTTAGTGAACATTAGGGTATACAAACTTGAAATTGCGATAGATTTTGACAGAGAAGTCCGATCAAGACGCCTAAAAAATAAAAGTGGCTCGAAACGGGGCGTGGCGTATCTGCATGTTTTGTGCCGATTCGTCAGTAGTTTGGGGGTTTGGGGAAACTTCATTTAGTGAATATTCGCCTATACCAACTTCCAATGGCTATAGATTTCGACAGAGAAGTCCGATCAAGACGCCTCAAAAATGAAAGTGGCTCGAAACGGGGCGTGGCGTATCTGCATGTTTTGTGCCGATTCGTCAGTAGTTTGGGGTTTGGGGAAACTTCATTTAGTGAATATTAGGGTATAGAAACTTCAAATGGCAATAGATTTTGACAGAGAAGTCCGGTGAAGACGCCTGAAATATGAAAGTGGCTCGAAACGGGGCGTGGCGTATCTGCATGTTTTGTGGCGATTTGTTAGTAGTTTGGGGTTTGGGGAAACTTCATTTCGTGAATAATAGGGTATACAAACTTCAAATGGTGATAGATTTTGACAGACAAGTCTGATCAAGACGCCTCAAAAATGAAAGTGGCTCGACACGGGGCGTGGCGTATCTGCATGTTTTGTGCCAATTCGTCAGTAGTTTGGGGTTTGGGGAAACTTCATTTAGTGAATATTAGGGTATACAAACTTCAAATAGCAATAGATTTTGACAGAGAAGTCCGATGAAGACGCCTCAAAAATGAAAGTTGCTCGAAACGGGGCATGGCGTATCTTCATGTTTTGTGCCGATTCGTCAGTAGGTTCGCGATTGGGGAAACTTCATTTAGTGAATATTAGGGTATACAAACTTCAAATGGCGATAGATTTTGACAGAGAAGTCCGATCAAGACGCCTCAAAAATGAAAGTTGCTCGAAACGGGGCGTGGCGTATTTGCATGTTTTGTGCCAATTCGTCAGTAGTTTGAGGTTTGGGGAAACTTCATTTAGTGAATATTAGGGTATACAACCTTCAAATGGCGATAGATTTTGACAGAGAAGTCCGATCAAGACGCCTCATAAATGAAAGTGGCTCGAAATGGAGCGTGGCGTTTCTGCATGTTTGGTGCCGATTCGTCAGTACTTTGGGGTTTGGGGAACCTTCATTTAGTGAATATTAGCCTATACCAACTTCAAATGGCGATAGATTTTGACAGAGAAGTCCGATCAAGATGCCTCAAAAATGAAAGTGGCTCGAAACGGGGCGTGTCATATCTGTATGGTTTTTGCCGATTCGTCAGTAGTTTGGGGAAATTTCATTTAGGGAATATTAGGGTATACAAACCTCAAATGGCGATACATTTTGACAGAGAAGTCTGATAAAGATGCCTAAAAAATGAAAGAGGCTCGAAAAGGGGCGTGGTGTGTAAGGACCTGAAATTTATTGGAATGAAAGAGTATGTTTTAAGTAAATTCTAAGTATGTTTTATCTAAGTTAAAAAGGAAGGAAAGTGTAGTCTAGAAAAAACTATAAGAGTTCCTTGTTTATACATCATCGCCGGTCGCCCAGACTACATGTCATCGCCTGGGCGCGAGGCATGCAGGCGTCGCCAGGGCGCGATGCATGCGGGCATCATCAGGGGGGGGGTGAGGCATCGGTCGTTCGCCAGGAAGAGGTCATCAGTGGTTTGTCCTCGCGCGAGAGGTCATCAGCGGTTTGTCTTCGCGCGAGAGGTCATCAGTGGTTTGTCCTCGCGCGAGAGGTCATCAGCGGTTTGTCATCGCGCGAGAGGTCATCGGTGGTTTGTCTTCGTGCGAGGTCATCGGTGGTTCGTCTTCGCGCTGGTAGCCATCGGCGAAAGGTCATCGCGCGGCGCTTAGTTACACACCGAGAACGTAGGACCTAGACTCCCAGCAAGAGACGTTCTGCACGCGCGCCACGTAGACGAAAAGGTGGTTCAGAATAGTGACCTCATAGCGTAGCCTGCACAGAGGCATGCTTAGTAGTACTGTGCAGGGAAGCGTACACGCAAACTTCCCTGCAGAGTGGGTGGTGGCAGCTGCTTTTGGAGGGATAAGTTGGTTTAAGTTACTGAAATCCACTACTGAAGAGGAAGAAAACGTTGTTGTAGTCGAAGAGAGAAAGAGTGAGTTCCCTCCTCCGCGTTGCGATTTCAGCCTCTCCACACAAGAGTACGACGAGAAGCAACACCATTGGAGCACTTGGGTAGTCCTCTGCAAGTTCTTCAGACCAGACGCGAAAAACAGAGCCAAGGTATTCTGCAAGCTTCGTTGGATTTCGAAGCTCCTGGTGGTTGCGCAAGTCCAGGTAAGGGAAGCTAGCCTTCATCTTTACTACGAGCCATAGTTGAACCATTTCTGAAGTGTGGGCGACGTGGTCGCCGTTTTCGCTTTCGTCTTCGTGAAATGCTCTGTGTTGTGTGCTTGGGCGACGTGGTCGCCTGTTTTAATATACAGCCTTCGAAATACCATATTTTGAACTAGATCGCCGGTTTTGGCGCTGTTTTGCGAACTCCTTGTGTTTGATGTTGTTTTGAGAACTGCTTGAGATTTACATGAGATATTCGAAAATATGAATCCTTTGAAATGGCTATTGCTGTGATTGAAATCATTCTTTTAAGTGTGGCATGATGTCTTTGAATGCTGTGAATGTGGGATCGAGGCATAGTATTTTCAGGAAAGAAAATACCGTGTAAGATCTTGTGGTAGGTGCATTGATCGGTGATTCCTAAGGGGATATCCTGACTTTGCTGAGGTAATGGAATCACGTAGAGGAAGTTACTCAGTTGTTGAGAGTCGAAGGAGGTCTATATGATGGGCGTCTCGTGTGAAAAAGAACGAGCTCCGTCTGTCCTATGGATTAACCCTGTCATACCAGGAGAACTATGGTAACATTGAGATGATATATGCGCATGCTGTGTGGATTCACAGCGACCCTGTGTGGATTTCACAGTGGTGTGGTATGACAGGTACAGATCTCTGAGTCTAATCAACGCACGAGTCAATCCGGAAGTAGTGTCAAGTGTCTTGTGTGGTGAGTCAGTGGAAAGTCTGACATGTGAAATGAGAAACTTGAATATTGATAGACACTTGATGCTGTATTGTGAAATGGAATGACTATGGGTGAATGTTGTGAAGTTGTGATTTTGGGCGATCAGCTGAATGCTATGAGCAGCTCTACGTTTTACATGGATATTTTGGAACTTGGTTTACTTGGATTTTCATGTTCTTGATTTAAACTTCTTTTAAATTATCTAGCTTACCCTTTTATCTGTTATTGTGGTTGTTTTCTCAAAACTGTGATGATCGTGTAATTGTTACACGGGAGCAGATGATCTTCCAGGAAGAAGAGCTCTCTAGTGAGTGGTCGCCGGGGAAAGAGATCGCCTATTTCCACCTCTCGGTGGTGATCGCCGGTTTTCGTGTCCTGATAGAAGATCGCCCGTTTTGAGGTCTTCTGTTTGGGATCGCCGTTTTATGTTGGAGATCGCCGTTTTTTTTGAGACCGCCGGTCTTACTGTATTTCATTTATTTTCGTTAAACCTTGAAAACATTTGATTTGGTTATGTATTAAACTCCCTAAGAGGAGTAACTTCATTTCTGATATATATACATATTATCTTGTACTCTTCAATATTATTTGGTTACACTTAATTTCATTATACATGTATGTATGTATTATTTTGGCGGGATGTTACATGGTGTATCTGCATGTTTTGTGCCGATTCTTCAATAGTTTAGGGTTTCATCAAACATCATTTAGTGAATATTAGGGTATACAAACTTCAAATGGCGATAGATTTTGACAGAGAAGTCCGATCAAGACGCCTCAAAAATGAAAGTTGCTCGAAACGGGGCGTGGCGTATCTGCATGTTTTTTGCCGATTCGTCAGTAGTTTTGGGAAACTTCATTTAGGGAATATTAGGGTATACTAACTTCAAATGGCAATAGATTTTGACGGAGAAGTCTGATCAAGATGCCTCATAAATGAAAGTGGCTCGAAACGGGGCGTGGCGTATCTGAATGTTTCATGCCGATTCGTCAGTAGTTTGGGGTTTGGGGAAACTTCATTTAGCGAATATTAGGGTATACAAACTTCAAATGGCGATAGATTTTGACAGAGAAGTCCGATCAAGACGCCTGAAAAATGAAAGTTGGTCGAAACGGGGCGTGGCGTATCTGCATGTTTTTTGCCGATTCGTCAGTAGTTTGGGGAAACTTCATTTAGTGAACATTAGGGTATACAAACTTCAAATGGCGATAGATTTTAACAGAGAAGTCCGATCAAGACGCCTAAAAAATGAAAGTGGCTCGAAACGGGGGGTGGCGTATCTGAATGTTTTTTGCCGATTCGTCAGTAGTTTGGGGTTTGGGGAAACTTCATTTAGTGAATATTAGGGGATACAAACTTCAAATGGCGATGGATTTTGACAGAGAAGTTCGATCAAGACGCCTCAAAAATGAAAGTGGCTCAAAACGGGGAGTGGCGTATTTGCATGTTTTGTGCCGATTCGTCAGTAGTTTGGGGTTTGGGGAAACTTCATTTAGTGAATATTAGCCTATACCAACTTCCAATGGCGATAGATTTTGACAGAGAAGTCCGATCAAGACGCCTCAAAAATGAAAGTTGCTCGAAACGGGGAGTGGCGTATCTGCATGTTTTTTGCCGATTCGTCAGAAGTTTGGGGTTTGGGGAAACTTTATTTAGTGAATATTAGCCTATACAAACTTCAAATGGCGATAGATTTTGACACAGAAGTCCGATCAAGACGCCTCATAAATGAAAGTGGGTCGAAACGGGGCGTGGCGTATCTGCATGTTTTGTGCTGATTCATCAGTAGTTTGGGATTTGGGGAAACTTCATTTAGTGAATATTAGGGTATAGAAACCTCAAATGGCGATAGATTTTGACAGAGAAGTCCGATGAAGACGCCTGAAATATGAAACTGGCTCGAAACGGGGCGTGGCGTATCTGCATGTTTTGTGCCGATTCGTCAGTAGTTTGGGGTTTGGGGAAACTTCATTTCGTGAATATTAGGGTATACAAACTTCAAATGGCGATAGATTTTGACAGTAGCATTCCAAACGGGGAGTAGCATTCCCACTGAACTTAGGTGGGCTGTGCCTGAGAAACTCGGTCAGTCCCATCTGCTCCTAAGGCTGACCGACGTGGGGAGCTATTGCAGCCGATCTAGCAGTCTCCCAATGCTGCATTGCAGCTTGATGATTCTGAGCCATCGCCGCATTCTGCTGCTGGATAGCACTTGCCATCATATCAATGGCTTTGGCGATCTGGCTCATTTCTGCAGAAGGTTGGGAAGGGGTAGGCGGTCCAGGAGCCATTCTTCTCTGTAGAAGATTAGGAAACTATTATTCTCTAATCATATTCCTATAAATGAACTTGATAAAGAATCAATTCATTTAGAAGACCACATCTAGGTCTTACAAAGGTCAGCATCTCAAAATCATCTAGAATTTTGAGTTTATGAGCAAGATCATGATACTTATAACCTCAAGCAAAACACCAGAACAGCTACTGGTATAAAACCATCAATCCAAACAACCACTTTCAATCAATTACAAAAACACTCAATAAAATGAAATAAATCACACCAGAATTCATTGTATGCTAAACATCAAACCTTTGGAATTAAGATTGAGAATCATCTCGATCCAGTTATGAGTTTGCACCCTCACTACTTTATCAAGATCCTCTCATTCTTAATACTAAAATTTTCAGTTAGAGCATATATTTACTCAAGCACACACAAAATTTCAATAAGAAAAACATTTAAAAACCTTTCACTATAGCTTTAATTAAAAAACTCCAATAAATTTTTGTAAGCAAAAGAAACACAATGAACCCACTACCCTCAGGTCATCCTAAGGATGAACTGCTCTGATACCATTAATGTAACGCCCCTCAGAATTTTTGTTCATTTTTATATAATAAAATAAAGGTGAAACAGTAATATCAAAAATTTAACATAGATATATATACATAATATAATTCATCCATTAATACAAATGTGCCTCAAAATAATATCCCTTTTTGAGGAAGTTTTAATACATCTCCATACAGGAGTTTTCAAAATAAAACAAAACAACAGCATTCAAAACCGGCAATCTCCTCCTCCAGAAAATGCTCACTGAGGAGCTCTACTACCTGCAACCTCATCTGCTCCTGTGCAAATATACACGATCATCACAGGTTTAAGAAAAACAACCACGATACAAAACAAAAGGGTAAGCTAGATATTTTTAAAAACTTTAAATATGAAACTTTATATCAATAGAAAGCATAAATCTTCACACCATTCATAATCTATATGAAGTTCAACCATCAACATCCCCATACTCCACAAACTCGTCAAGTGTCTATTCAATACTCATGGTTCACACGTCAGACTTTCCACTGACTCATAACATATAGACACATGACTCTACTTCCGGAAGACTCGTGCATTGACTAGACTCAGAGATCTGCACCTGTCATACTACATTGCTGTAAAGTTCCCACAGCTATACGCATAAACATAATCTCAATCTCAATCTCATCACTCTCCTAGTATGACAGGGTTAATCCATACAACAGGTCAAGTAGTTATCTTTCAAACCACTTACCCATACATATGAACCTCCATCGACTCTCAACGCCTGAATAACTTCATCTATAAGATTCCATTATATCAGGAGAGTCAGGATATCTCATTATAGAAATCACCGATCAATGCACATTCTACACGATCTTACACGGTATTTTCTTTCCTGAAAATACTATGCCTTGATCCCACATTCACAACATTCAACACATCATATAACACTTAAATGAACGATTCCAATCACAGCAACAATCATTCCAAGGTTCAGATTTTTGAATATCACATGCATTTCACATTTCAATCTCAAACAGTTTCAAACGACACTAAAACAGGGGAGTTCGAAGTCAACATTAAAACCGCGATCACGTCGCCCCACACATAAAAACAGAGCATCGTGAAATAGAATATGAAACTGGCGACCACGTCGCCCTCACTTCAGAACCTACTCGCCTAAAGTGTTTTTATAAACGAAAATGCTAGCTTCCCTTACCTGGACTTGCGTAGAATCTCACTACGAGCTCTAACCCACCGACTTAAGGATGCCTTAACTCTGTTTCACGGCTTTGATCAGAACACTTGCAGAGCACAACGTCAGGAATCCAGGGGCAGTCGCCGATCTTCAACTGGTTCGCTAGGACGTCTGAACGCAGGGAGAAGGAGAGGAAAGGAACAGGGAACCAACACTAACTCACTCAATCACTCTCGAACCACAGCAACGTCCACTGCCTCTCAGGAGTGAGTTTTGAATCTAAACCAACTTGCCCAGAAATGCCGCTGCCACCACCCACTCTGCAGGAAAGCTTGTGTGCACACTTCCTTGAACAGTATGACCACGTGGGTTTCTGCGCATACCAACTCTCTGATGCTAACTATTCTGAAACACCCTTTCTTTCTATGTGTCGCGCATGCAGAACGTTCATGCTGGGAGCCTGGGTCCCACCTTATCTGTGTGAAACACGACATCGCGCGATAACCATCCACCGATGACTGCTCGCGCGATGACCATGCCCCTCATACCGGCGATGACCGATGCCTCTCATACTGGCGATGACTGATTCCTCTTCCTGACGGACGACTGATGTCTCACCCTGGAGGACCACCGATGTCCCACCTGGCAGACAACCGATGTCTCACCCTGGCAGACCACATATGTCTCACCCTGGCAGACAACCGATGTCTCACCCTGGCAGACCACCGATGTCTCACCCTGGCAGACCACCGATGTGTCTCCCATCCTAGTTGATGACCGATGTTCCTCTCATCCTGTTGGCGATCTCTTATCGCCCTTGTGTGTGACGAGAACACATCGCCTTACTCTGGTCACCGATGTCACCTCGTCACACCTTGCTGAAGGTTCATCCTCCCATTATGTTACGTCCAAGGTACCACCTCCACATGGCTTGGTGACGTCGGTAGTTTCACATTTCCAAGAATAGATCAGCACTACTCCTCGTGCGCCCATGCATGCAACACTAAGGACGATTTCTTATGCTCCAGCATAGAGCTTCGCATGCAAAGCGTATCTAAGGCTCAACCCACACCTTGATACGCGTGGTTTTTGGAACCCACTATGGTTGATCCAGCATCTTAACCACATGCTAAGTGTACTTTCGGCGATCATCTACACCATAGGCGATTGGCGATCATGTGTACTCTAAGCAACAGGCGATTATGTACCAGAGAAGTCGGAGATCGCCTCCGTCTTCAACAACGGCGATCTGGTAGAGTTCTGATCCTGCCGCTTGACTCGAACGTGGAGGACTGCCTCGTCACTCCTTCGTCTAGCCCTCTGTTCTGCAGGAACGCTCCAAGAACCACCGCCGGAACTCCAAACGCTGCCTGCAAAACACACAGACGGTGCCTTTAGCGGCCGTTGTAGCTCCGACGCTCAAGTCAGGCAACAGGAACACCAAAACTATATCTGAATCTCTCTGTGAGACCCGTGTGTGACTCAAACTCTCAGATGTGTGAGCAGTGAGAATCTGTAAAAACCTCCCCTTAATTCGTTAAGAGTTTCGCTTATATACCTGAGTTTTTCTCTCTCCTGACGGTTATTCCTCTTGACACGTGGATAACGTCTAGTTGTACACGTGTCATCATCTGGAGTGTCTGCAGCTGAAACGTTACTTCCACTGTGCCCCTGCGACTAAGTCATCCACACAGGGAGTAGCTTAGTATACAGGTTACTCTGGGCGCAACCTTAACATGGCGAGCTGGTTAACCCTGGGCATTGCAGCTCACACTACACATGGTGGCAGATATGCCACTTATCCTCTGTACTTAGACCATACAACAAGTGCATGCCAAGTCTTCTCAAACACCCGGCGATGTGCTCTTTCGGCGACTTGCTGACCACCTGATCTCCCAACCTTAACACACGGCGATCATGTGCAATCTGGGCGATTACTGATCATACCGGCGATGACCGACTACTCATTCTCAAGGCGATAGGCGATTACTCACCTCAAGGCGATAGGCGATTACTCATCATCACAGGCGAGAGGCGATTACCATTCTGAGTGATCACCTCCCTGATTCGCCTGCTATCCTCTCCCACGTGTTACTCTGTGAATGGTCCACGTGGTCAACTGCTGCTGATGTCATCGACTACCGATGACCGACCGGAACAAGTTCTAAGTTATACTTTCCTTCCTTTATATTTTAAATAAAAACATACTTAGAATTCACTTAAAATTATATCACTTTCATTCCAATAAAATTTATAGGTCCTTACATTCTCCCCAACAAGAAAAATTTTCGTCCTCGAAAATTGAATTACTAAGGAAAGAGGTAGGGATAGGCTTCTCTCATGGTTTCCTCTAATTCCCAAGTTGAATCACCCGATCTGTCATCCCACACCACTCTCACCGTGTTGATGGTCTTGCCTCTGAGCTGTTTACTCTGCCGATCGTCAGTCCTAACTGGTTTTGCTTCAAAAGACAAGTCATCCTTGATCTGCACATCGTCCACTTCCAGCACGTGACTAGGGTCTGCCATGTACTTCCTCAGCTGTGATACATGAAAGACATTATGCAGATTCGCTAACTGAGGAGGTAGAGCAATCTCGTAAGCTACTGGACCGATCCTCCTCAAGATCTGATATGGCCCGACGAACTTAGGAGATAGCTTCTTTGATCTGATAGCTCGTCCTACACCCTTGGTCGGTGTCACTCTCATGAACACATGATCTCCTACTGCAAACTCCAAGGGCTTTCTCCTCTGATCTACATAAGATTTCTGCCGACTCTGAGAAGATTTCATTCTGTCTTTTATCTGTTTCACCTTCTCGGTCGTCTGCTGAATCAACTCTGGCCCGACCAAGACAGCTTCGCCCTCCTGGTACCAACACAATGGAGTTCTGCATTTCCTTCCATACAAAGCTTCATACGGTGCCATCCCAATGCTGGCATGATAACTGTTATTATAGGTAAACTCCACCAGTGGCAACATCTCATCCCAGCTTCCCAATTGGTCCAAAACACATGTCCTCAGCAGATCTTCCAAGGACTGAATTGTTCTCTCAGACTGTCCATCTGTTTGAGGATGATATGCAGAGGTCATCCTCAACTTAGTTCCCAAAGAGTCTTGTAAAGTCTGCCAAAACCGTGAGGTGAACCTGGGATCTCTATCCGAAACAATGCTGGAAGGCACTCCATGCAGCCTCACAATTTCTCTGATGTATAACTGAGCCAACTTGGCCATGGATATTCTCAAATTAACTGGAAGGACGTGGGCACTCTTTGTCAGCCGATCTACTATGACCCAGATTGCATCATGACCTCTTACCAATCTGGGCAAATGGGTAACAAAATCCATAGCAATTGATGGAGGAGGGCCAAGCACATCTAGCCAAGGAAGCCAAGGCCCAAACCAAGAAGACCGTCTAGACCAAGAGGAGCGTCTAGCTCCAGGAAATGAGCGTCTAGAACGTGAAGGAGGGAGGCTATCCATGGAGCTAGACCGTCTAGGACCTCTCACAAGATCCATGGCTAAACATATCCAAGCACACATAGAAGAAGCCACGGATGGAAGAGAGAGATCCTTGTACATGTTTCATAAAGGCCCAAAGGGGGAGGGGGTGCTTAGTAGATTAGTGTAGTGTAGAAAGCAAAACTTGCTCACTTAGGGGTGTGCTATCAAAAAGGTGCCCTTAGCAATAGAAGGAGGGGTGTGCTAGCAAATAGGTGCCTTTAGCAAAAGAAGGAGGGGTGTACTATCAAATGTTGCATTTTTGACCTATCTTCTAGAATATTAGGATGATGGTGTGGTTTGACTAAAGTCAATACCCTAGGCAGCCCCACTTTTTGTATTTCCATCCCTACCCTTTAAGCTTGCTCACCAAGGCTCCTAAATCTATAAATAAGGAGGCCTACCTCATGTATTTTCAAGTTTATTTTGAGTAATGTTATGCTGCCATTTTTGTGCACAAGCTTTACTCCTCCTAGAAATCTAGGCTATAAACTTCAATCCTTTCACCTTCTCCCTTGAGCTGGCCAAACCTCTCAACCCATACTCATCATGCACCTTCAAGACCAACACAACTCCTAGGAGGGTCTTGTTTCACTCACCCATTGCTTCCGCTCCATCTATTTCTACTTTGATTCAAGAAGAACACATGAAAATGCCATCATTTGGTATCATGAGCTTTTGGTTCTTCAAGATGAGTAGCTTGTCTTTTTAAATTTTCAGTTCTTCTTTATTTTCATCTTGTCATTTCAATTCCATAATTGTCTTGCTGTTTTTTACATTTTAAATTGTTCTTGGTGTGCTTATGGAAGATCCAACCGAAGCACATGTGTTCAATTGATCTTGAACATTTTCTTGTGCAATTGTGATAGGATTCCTTACACATTGAGTGGCTGTTTTCTTTTAGGAATTTGAGTCTTTATTGCTTTCTTATAATTGCTTCATTTTATGCTTTGAGTCTTTATTTTCTGAATCTATAAATGTTGTGTCAAGTCATGTGAATCCATAATTGTCATCAATTCTTAGTAGTCCTATTTTTTTGGCTTGATTGTTTCTTGTTTTTGGGTCTCTTTAAGTTGCCTTAATCTGCTGTTATTTTTGATCCTTTGCTTCCTTTTTAATTTTAGTTTGAGTTCATAATTGTGTCTTAGTTCTTACACAATTTCCTTCTTACATTTCCTTTGTGTTAAATTTTGGTATCTTGCTGTTTTTTTTTTCCAGTTTTCCAGATTTCCCCTGTTTCTCTCTGTCTGGCTGTTTTTTTGTTTCAAAAATTATTTCCACTCATAGGAAATTTGTGATTCTCTGGAAAATGCAAGTTTGAAGTGTTACAAAAAGGACAAAAAAAGAATCAGATCAAAAAAGGCAACAGAAAAGATATGATAAATCTTACAAAATCAGAGTGCAAACCTTGAGCGCTCCAGCTGGCCTAACTGCACACCAAATTTGCAAAAATTATTAAAAAAAAATGGTGCATGCGTTTTAGGTGATTCCAAAGCCATTGTTTAGATAAGATCCTGAATTTTTCTTGCGTATAAATTTCAGAGACAAATTTTAAAAATACAGCTCAGCATAAATCGGGGAACAAACACGTTTTCTGGCCCACAACAATTTTCAGTGGTGCTGTTTTTTTTATTTGGTCATCTAATCTAGTGCTTTTCTTTAGGTATTCCTTTTGTGTGCCAACTTTTATTGAGTACCTTTAATTGTTTGCTTTAATTTCTTGACTCTCTTTCTAAGTTGTCATATTATAAATCCTTTTGGTGGTACTGTTTTTATTCAATTAAATTTGTTTCTTGCTTTTGTTTCTTGACCTCTCTTTTGGGTGCTGGAATTTAATTCTCCTTGGTGCATATGTGCATGGAACTTGACTTGGTTTAGGTTTAGCTCTTGTGAATAGGTGCTGGAAATTGGAGAATTAAAGCCATCATTTTAAGGAGGAGACAAAGCTAAAGCCGAAACAAGGTTGCTTGAAACAAACAATACAAACACCTAGAAGATCAAAAATTCAAGACAACAAGGAAGTGCACTAACCCAAAAGAGGATCAACAAAGGGAGTCTTCTTTTCCTTTGCAACTTGGTTTATTGTTAATTACCTCTTTAATTACGTTTAGACGGTGAGTGTGTCTTCAAGGGCTCAAAGTGTCCAAGAAGCCTCACCTAGGGCCGAATAGCATAGTAAATTTTTGCTTAGTAATTTGTTGCTTGTTTGAACTTGTTTTCTATTGTTTTGGTAGAAACGTTTTGCATGATTAGTTTAGTTTAATTTTGTGCTAAAACCGACTAGTTTGTTGCATATTTTTTTTTAGCTTACATAGTTTTATTGCTTTTTGATTTCTCAACTTCTTGTGTTTTAAGTGTTTCACTAAGAGAAATTTTTGTGTGAAGGCATTGGAGACTAGTTTTTGGCAAGGAAAAGGCTTGGTACTTAAGTAGTCCTTTGAGACTCACCTCCCTTACCTGGAAAACTACCTTCTTTATCTTCCCTAATCTTTCTCAAAGTAAAAACGCCTAAATACACAAAGGTCTAGCCATGTCTTCTTCTTCTCATTCTCCAAAGTCTATAGAAGGTGAAGTAAAATCTTTGAAAACCCTTTTGAAAGAGGTATCCCAAGCGGTACAATTAATCTCTTTTAGGCAAGTGGAGAATGAAAACAAGATTAATGAGTTGGCTAGAGCTCAAGAAGAGAAATCCCAAAAATCTCAAAAATCAAAAAAAACAAATACTCATGCATCACAAAGCATTGCAACTCTAGGGGAGGGAAGCCTTAGAATTAATGACTACTACCAACCACCCCCTAGAAGAACTAGGCAAAGGGAACAAGAGGTGCCAAGGGAAACTAGAGTAGACCTACCTCATTTTCATGGAAAGGAAAATGTAGAAATATATCTAGATTGGGAGATGAAGGTAGAGCAACTCTTTGCTTGCCATAGGGTAAGTGAGGAACGAAAAGTACCCTTAGCCACCCTTAGTTTCCAAGGAAATGCCATGTATTGGTGGACCTCTTTAGAAAGAGACCGACGTCTTCATAGGGACCCTCCCATAGAATATTGGAATGACCTTAGGGGAGCCCTAAGACGTCGACATATACCTTCTTACTACCATAGGGAGTTGATGGACAAGCTCCAAAGACTCCAACAAAAGAATATGAGTGTAGAAGAGTATAGGCAAAAGATGGAGCTCTATATGATGAGAGCCTCTATTAGAGAGGAAGAGGAAACCACCATATCTAGGTTCCTTAGTGGCCTATCACTTGAGATAAGAGATAGAGTAGAGCTCTTACCTTATCAAGACTTGAATGATTTGGTTCAACTTTGCATTAAAGTTGAGCAACAAAATTTGCGCAAAACATCAAGTCAAAAGGTGAGCCCCTATTCTAACTTTTATCCCAAGAGAGAGTTTAAAAGGGAGGGTAGTACATCTAAGGAAAAACCAAAAGAACCTACCAAACCCTTCACCAAAGAAACCTCAACCCCACCCATCCGAGCTAGAGATGTTAAATGTTTTAAGTGCTATGGTAGGGGGCATGTGCAAGCACAATGTCCAAACCAAAGGACTTTGTTTCTTAAAGGTGTAGACGAATACACTAGTGGCGAGGATGAGCTTAGTGAGAAAGAGGAAGGGGGAGAGGATGAGAGGGTAGCTCCATTAGAGGGAGAATTGCTTATGATTAGGAGAACCCTCAACAATCACCCTAGCACATCCATTGAAACACAAAGGGAGAACATATTTCATACAAGATGCAATGTTTTAGAAAATATATGTTCCCTCATTGTGGATAGTGGATCTAGTTGTAATTGTTGTAGTGCTAGGATGGTTGAAAAACTTAAGCTACAAGTGGTTCCTCACCCAAAACCTTACAAACTTCAATGGCTTAATGAAAATGGGGAACTACATGTAGATAAGCAAGTGGAAATCAAGTTTTCCATAGGGAACTACAAAGATAAAGTTTTATGTGATGTAGTGCCTATGGAAGCTTGCCATATCTTATTAGGGAGGCCATGGCAATTTGACAAGAAAACCTTGCATGATGGTCTCACTAACGAGATTTCCTTCACCCATAAATATAAGAAGTTTGTACTTAGTCCTTTACCACATTCTCAAGTGGTGAAAGACCAAATACAAATGAAACAAAAGAGGGATGAGGAAAACAAAAAAAAAAAAAAGAGTGCTAGAAAAAGAGAAAATCCTTAGGGATAGGAAGGCGTGGGAGAAGAGTGTTCCTTCCCACAAGGTTGGTCTACAAGAAAAGCCTTTTGAAAATGTTTTAGAAAACTTGCTTCTTGTTGAACAACCAAGCCTTATCTTTTGTAAAGGAGCACTTACATGCACTGCCACAAGTAATGAACTCATGGTTTTACCTCCTCAAATAGAAAACCTTTTGAGTGAATTTGACGATCTATTCTCACAAGAAGGACCCAATGGGCTTCCTCCTCTTAGGGGGATAGAACATCAAATTGACTTCATTCCGGGGGCAAGCCTACCAAATAGGCCTGCTTATAGAACCAACCCCGAGGAAACAAAGGAGATAGAATCACAAGTTCAAGACTTGTTGGAGAAGGGTTGGGTTCAAAAGAGTCTAAGCCCTTGTGCTGTACCTGTCTTGTTGGTGCCCAAAAAAGATGGAAAATGGCGCATGTGTTGTGATTGTAGAGCAATCAACAACATCACCATCAAGTATAGGCATCCAATCCCAAGGCTTGATGATATGCTTGATGAATTGCATGGGTCAACTCTATTCTCCAAAATTGACCTTAAAAGTGGATATCACCAAATTCGAATCAAGGAGGGTGATGAGTGGAAAACCGCTTTTAAGACCAAATTTGGATTATATGAGTGGTTGGTGATGCCCTTTGGACTCACTAACGCTCCAAGCACATTCATGAGGCTTATGAATCACACCTTGAGGGATTGTATAGGTAAATATGTAGTAGTTTACTTTGATGATATCTTAGTATATAGTAAAACCCTAGAAGACCATCTAAGTCACCTTAGGGAAGTCTTTCTAGTTCTTAGGAAAAATAGTCTTTTTGCAAATAGGGATAAGTGTACCTTTGGTGTAGATAGTGTAGTCTTTTTAGGCTTTATAGTAAACAAAAAGGGGGTGCATGTAGATCCCGAGAAAATCAAAGCCATCCAAGAGTGGCCAACTCCACAAAATGTAAGTGATGTAAGAAGTTTTCATGGGTTAGCTAGCTTCTATAGAAGGTTTGTGCCTAATTTTTCTAGCCTAGCTTCGCCTTTGAATGAACTTGTTAAAAAAGATGTTTCCTTTTGTTGGAATGAAAAGCATGAGCAAGCCTTTCAAAGGCTAAAAGCTCAACTCACCAATGCACCCATCCTATCTCTCCCAAATTTTTCCAAAACTTTTGAGATAGAGTGTGATGCATCGGGAGTAGGCATAGGCGCGGTATTGTTGCAAGGTGGACACCCCATTGCTTATTTTAGTGAAAAACTCCATGGTGCCACCCTCAACTACCCCACTTATGACAAAGAGCTCTATGCTCTTGTGAGAGCCCTAAAGACTTGGGAACACTATCTTGTGTCCAAAGAATTTGTTATCCATAGTGATCACGAGTCTTTAAAATATTTAAAGGGCCAACACAAGCTCAATAAGAGACATGCAAAATGGATGGAATTTCTTGAACAATTTCCTTATGTAATCAAATACAAGAAAGGAAGCACCAATATAGTGGCCGATGCTCTTTCAAGACGCCACACACTCTTTTCAAAATTGGGTGCCCAAATTCTTGGATTTGACCACATAAGAGAGCTTTACCAAGAAGATCAAGAACTTTCATCCATCTATGCCCAATGTCTACATAGAGCGCAAGGAGGTTACTATGTGTCCGAGGGATATCTTTTTAAAGAAGGAAAACTTTGCATTCCTCAAGGAACACATAGAAAACTCCTTGTCAAAGAATCACATGAAGGGGGACTCATGGGCCATTTTGGAGTTGATAAGACTCTAGATCTTTTGAAAGCCAAATTTTGTTGGCCACACATGAGGAAAGATGTCCAACGCCATTGCTCTAGATGTATCTCATGTTTAAAAGCAAAGTCTAGAACAATGCCGCATGGACTCTACACCCCTTTGCCGATTGCAAATGCTCCTTGGGAAGACATTAGCATGGATTTCATTTTAGGACTTCCTAGGACTGCAAGAGGCCATGACTCTATCTTTGTGGTAGTGGACCGTTTTAGCAAAATGTCTCACTTTATTCCATGCCACAAAGTAGATGATGCTCAAAATATTTCTAAACTCTTCTTTAGAGAAGTGGTGAGACTCCATGGTCTCCCTAGAAGTATAGTGTCCGATAGAGATCCCAAGTTTATAAGTCACTTTTGGAAAACTCTTTGGGGTAAACTTGGAACAAGACTACAATTTTCAACTTCTTGTCATCCTCAAACGGATGGGCAAACCGAAGTAGTCAATAGATCTCTTGGAACTATGCTTAGGGCTATCATGAAGGGCAGCCACAAATCTTGGGATGAGTACCTTCCCCACATTGAATTTGCTTACAATAGAGTAGTTCACAAGACTACTAATGCTTCTCCTTTTGAGGTAGTATATGGTTTTAATCCTCTCACGCCCATGGATTTAATTCCCCTTCCTAATCCACAAGATTTTGTGCATAAGGAAGGAGTAATCAAGGCTGATTTTGTCAAGAAAATGCATGAGAAGATTAAAATTCAAATACAACAACAAAATGAGAAGTACACAAAACACAACAACAAAGGGAAGAGAGAAATAATTTTTGAGGAAGGAGACTTAGTTTGGCTTCATCTTCGAAAAGATAGATTTCCAAATCAAAGGAAGTCCAAACTAAGTCCCCGAGGTGATGGACCCTTCCAAGTCCTTAAGCGAGTCAACAACAATGCGTATAAATTGGACCTACCTCTTGAATATGGAGTACATGACACATTTAATGTAATTGATCTTTCTCCATTTGTAGGTACCAATGACGATGACGAACTGGATTTGAGGACAAATCCTTTCCAAGGGGGAGGGGATGATGGAGGAGGGCCAAGCACATCTAGCCAAGGAAGCCAAGGCCCAAACCAAGAAGACCGTCTAGACCAAGAGGAGCGTCTAGCTCCAGGAAATGAGCGTCTAGAACGTGAAGGAGGGAGGCTATCCATGGAGCTAGACCGTCTAGGACCTCTCACAAGATCCATGGCTAAACATATCCAAGCACACATAGAAGAAGCCACGGATGGAAGAGAGAGATCCTTGTACATGTTTCATAAAGGCCCAAAGGGGGAGGGGGTGCTTAGTAGATTAGTGTAGTGTAGAAAGCAAAACTTGCTCACTTAGGGGTGTGCTATCAAAAAGGTGCCCTTAGCAATAGAAGGAGGGGTGTGCTAGCAAATAGGTGCCTTTAGCAAAAGAAGGAGGGGTGTACTATCAAATGTTGCATTTTTGACCTATCTTCTAGAATATTAGGATGATGGTGTGGTTTGACTAAAGTCAATACCCTAGGCAGCCCCACTTTTTGTATTTCCATCCCTACCCTTTAAGCTTGCTCACCAAGGCTCCTAAATCTATAAATAAGGAGGCCTACCTCATGTATTTTCAAGTTTATTTTGAGTAATGTTATGCTGCCATTTTTGTGCACAAGCTTTACTCCTCCTAGAAATCTAGGCTATAAACTTCAATCCTTTCACCTTCTCCCTTGAGCTGGCCAAACCTCTCAACCCATACTCATCATGCACCTTCAAGACCAACACAACTCCTAGGAGGGTCTTGTTTCACTCACCCATTGCTTCCGCTCCATCTATTTCTACTTTGATTCAAGAAGAACACATGAAAATGCCATCAGCAATGCTATCCCATTTCCACTCAGGTATATCTAGTTGCTGTAACAAACCGCCAGGTCTTTGATGCTCTACCTTTGCCTTCTGACACGTCAAGCAGGTAGTAACATACTGGGCGATCTCTCTCTTCATGCCCGACCACCAAAATGACTCCTTCAAGTCATGGTACATCTTGTTCATGCCTGGATGTAGGCTAAGTCGACTCCTGTGACCTTCCTCTAGGATCATCTTCTTCAACTCTTCATTTGCAGGTATGCAAATTCTGCCATTAAATCTCAAGATCCCATCATCGCCCATCACAAAGTCTTTAGCCTGATCGGTCCCTAGTGACTCCACAGTACGCTTCAGACTAGGGTCCTCCAACTGCTTATCCTTTATCACTCCAAGGAAGTCATTAGTTATAGCCAGCTTACTACAACTAATGTGATTAACATGGAATTCTACTCCCAAGTTTAAGTCTCTGAATTGCTCGATCAGTTTCTGTTCTTCAATCATCATGTATGATACTTGCATTGATTTCCTACTCAAAGCATCTGCCACTACATTGGCCTTCCCTAGATGATACATGAGTTGGAAATCATAGTCTTTTAGAAACTCCATCCATCTCCTTTGTCTCATATTTAATTTCTTCTGATCGAACAGATATTTCAGGCTCTTATGATCACTAAACACATGAAACTGAGCTCCATACAGATAATGCCTCCAAACCTTCAAGGCAAACACCACAGCCGCCAAATCCAAGTCATGAGTAGGATAGTTTCTCTCATGAACTTTGAGTTGCCTTGAAACATATGCAACTACTCTTTTCTCTTGCATCAAAACGCATCCCAAGCCTTGATGTGAAGCATCACAGTAGACATCAAAAGGTTTCCCCACATCTGGGATCACCAGCACCGGAGCACTAGTCAACCTTTCCTTTAGTTCCATGAAACTCTGCTCACATCGGTCGGTCCAAGCAAAAGGTTGATCTTTGCGTGTCAACTGAGTCAAAGGAGCCACTACCTTGGAAAAATCCTCAATAAACCTCCGATAGTAGCCAGCTAAACCCACAAAGCTCCTTATCTCAGTGACTGTCTTAGGACGTTCCCACTAGAGCACTGCCTCTACCTTGGCTGGATCCACTGAGATCCCCCGAGCAGATATAACGTGTCCTAAGAAGTTGACTTCCTTAAGCCAAAACTCACACTTAGAGAACTTGGCATAGAGTTGCTTCTCCCTCAGAATCTCCAACACTGTCCTCAGATGTTCCTCATGTTCTTCCTCGGTCCTTGAATAAATAAGTATGTCGTCTATAAAGACTATAACAAACTTATCCAAGAAAGGACAAAAAATTCTATTCATGTAGTCCATGAACAGAGCTGGAGCATTTGTCACTCTAAACGGCATCACCACGTACTCATAGTGTCCATAGCGAGACCTGAATGCCGTCTTCTGAACATCCTCAGCCCTTACCAAAATTTGGTGGTATCCCTTTCTTAGATCAATCTTTGAGAACACTGAGGCTCCATGCAGTTGATCCATCCAATCGTCAATTCTAGGCAGAGGGTACTTGTTCTTGATGGTCAGCTTATTCAACTGCCTGTAATCCACACACAACCGAGACCCTCCATCCTTTTTCATAACTAGAAGCACTGGAGCCCCCCATGGAGATACACTAGGCCTGATGAATTGTTTCTCCAACAACTCTTCCACTTGCTTCTTTAGTTCTACCAACTCGGCTGGAGCCATTCTGTATGGCGCCATTGACACTGGTCCAGCTCCAGGTACCAAATCAATAGAGAATTCCACTTCTCTCTTAGGCGGTAGTCCAGGTATTTCTTCTGGAAATACATCCATGAAATCCTTCACCACATGTATACTGCCCATATCTTCTTCATTCTTCACTCCCCCTCGAGCTAGGATCACAAAGCACGTCGCCCCTTCTTTCAACTCCGACCGTACCTGCTGAGCAGATATCACATCTGGCTCTTGGAGATTGGGAAACACCACTTTCTGCCTACCGCAGTCTATGAGAATGTGATTGGCAGATAGCCAATCCATTCCTAGGAAAACATCCAGATCCTGCCGAGGTAGACAGATCAAATTTACTTTGAACCTGCGTCCCTCTACTATCACCGGACATTCTGGGCAAACTGTGGAGGTCATAACCTGTCCTGATGCAGGTGTAGAGACCAACAGTTCAAAAGGTAGCTCCTTCACTAGAAGGCCCAGCTCGGCCACACTCCGACTTGACACAAAGGAGTGTGTCGCTCCAGAATCATACAAGACTTTTACACTTCTACTAGCTATAAAACAAGCATCTTGCACCAAGTTACCTGACAGGGACGCCTTAGCTCCTGTCATGGCAAACACTCTCCCTGTTCCGATCTTCTTGTTCCGATCTTCTTCTGCCATTCTTCTTGTTCCGATCTTCTTCTTCCATTCTTCTTCTTCTGATCTTCTTCTTGCCTTCTTTTTCTTCCATTCTTCTTCTTCCCTTCTTCTTCTTCCATTCTTCCACTTCCGATTCTTCTTCTTCAATTCTTCTTGTTCCGATCTTCTTTCTTCCATTCTTCGTGTTCCGATCTTCTTCTGCCATACTT